>CAMRHE010000125.1:4982500-5197572 GCA_947044405.1 Leptodactylus fallax | reverse complement strand
CACAATGGAACTCTGTGACATCACAATGGAATTCTATGACATCACAATGGAACTTTGTGACATCACAATGGAATTCTATGACATCACAATGGAACTCTGTGATGACATCACAATGGAATTCTATGACATCACAATGGAACTTATGACATCACAATGGAATTCTATGACATCACAATGGAACTTTGTGACATCACAATGGAATTCTATGACATCACAATGGAACTCAATGACATCACAATGGAATTCTATGACATCACAATGGAACTCTGTGACATCACAATGGAATTCTATGACATCACAATGGAATTCTATGACATCACAATGGAATTCAATGACATCACAATGGAACTCTATGACATCACAATGGAATTCTATGACATCACAATGGAATTCTATGACATCACAATGGAACTCTATGACATCACAATGGAATTCTATGACATCACAATGGAACTCTGTGACATCACAATGGAATTCTATGACATCACAATGGAACTCTGTGACATCACAATGGAATTCTATGACATCACAATGGAACTCTGTGACATCACAATGGAATTCTATGACATCACAATGGAACTCTATGACATCACAATGGAATTCTATGACATCACAATGGAACTCTATGACATCACAATGGAATCTCATAATGACATCACAATGGAATTCTATGACATCACAATGGAACTCTATGACATCACAATGGAACTCTGTGACATCACAATGGAATTCTATGACATCACAATGGAATTCTATGACATCACAATGGAATTCTATGACATCACAATGGAACTCAGTGACATCACAATGGAATTCAATGACATCACAATGGAACTCAATGACATCACAATGGAACTCTATGACATCACAATGGAATTCTATGACATCACAATGGAACTCAATGACATCACAATGGAATTCTATGACATCACAATGGAATTCTATGACATCACAATGGAACTCTGTGACATCACAATGGAATTCTATGACATCACAATGGAACACAGTGACATCACAATGGAATTCTATGACATCACAATGGAATTCAATGACATCACAATGGAATTCTATGACATCACAATGGAACTCTATGACATCACAATGGAATTCTATGACATCACAATGGAACTCTATGACATCACAATGGAATTCTATGACATCACAATGGAACTCAATGACATCACAATGGAATTCTATGACATCACAATGGAACTCTGTGACATCACAATGGAATTCTATGACATCACAATGGAACTCTGTGACATCACAATGGAATTCTATGACATCACAATGGAACTCTATGACATCACAATGGAACTCTGACATCACAATGGAATTCTATGACATCACAATGGAACTTAGTGACATCACAATGGAATTCTATGACATCACAATGGAATTCAATGACATCACAATGGAACTCTATGACATCACAATGGAATTCTATGACATCACAATGGAATCTGTGACATCACAATGGAATTCTATGACATCACAATGGAACTCTATGACATCACAATGGAACTCTATGACATCACAATGGAATTCTATGACATCACAATGGAATTGTTCTATGACATCACAATGGAACTCAGTGACATCACAATGGAATTCTATGACATCACAATGGAATTCTATGACATCACAATGGAACTCTGTGACATCACAATGGAACTCTGTGACATCACAATGGAATTCTATGACATCACAATGGAACTCTGTGACATCACAATGGAACTCTGTGACATCACAATGGAACTCTGTGACATCACAATGGAATTCTATGACATCACAATGGAACACTGTGACATCACAATGGAATTCTATGACATCACAATGGAACTCTGTGACATCACAATGGAATTCTATGACATCACAATGGAATTCTATGACATCACAATGGAACTCTATGACATCACAATGGAATTCTATGACATCAAATGGAACTCTGTGACATCACAATGGAATTCTATGACATCACAATGGAACACAGTGACATCACAATGGAATTCTATGACATCACAATGGAACTCTGTGACATCACAATGGAATTCTATGACATCACAATGGAACACAGTGACATCACAATGGAATTCTATGACATCACAATGGAACTCTGTGACATCACAATGGAATTCTATGACATCACAATGGAACCAGTGACATCAAATGGAATTTATGACACACATGCACACAAGGAACTCTATGACATCACAATGGAATCTATGACATCACAATGGAACTTATGACATCAAATGGAATGACATCACAATGGAACTCTATGACATCACAATGGAATTCTATGACATCACAATGGAACTTGTGACATCACAATGGAATTCTATGACATCACAATGGAACACAGTGACATCAAATGGAATTCTATGACATCACAATGGAACTTGTGACATCAGAATGGAATTCTATGACATCACAATGGAACCTGTGACATCAAATGGAATCTATGACATCACAATGGAATTCTATGACATCACAATGGAACTGTGACATCACAATGGAATTCAATGACATCACAATGGAATTTATGACACACATGGAAATATGACATCACAATGGAATATGACATAAATGGAATTCAATGACATCACAATGGAATCTATGAACACAATGGAATCTATGACATCACAATGGAATCTATGACATCACAATGGAATCTATGACATCACAATGGAATTCTATGACATCAAATGGAAAGTGACATCACAATGGAATTAACATCACAATGGAATTCTATGACATCACAATGGAATTCTATGACATCACAATGGAACTCTGTGACATCACAATGGAATTCTATGACATCACAATGGAATTCAGTGACATCACAATGGAATTCTATGACATCACAATGGAACACAGTGACATCACAATGGAATTCTATGACATCACAATGGAACTCTGTGACATCACAATGGAATTCTATGACAGTCACAGTGGACTTCGTATCACAATGGAATTCTATGACATCAGAATGGAACTCTGTGACATCACAATGGAATTCTATGACATCACAATGGAACTCTATGACATCACAATGGAACTCTATGACATCACAATGGAATTCTATGACATCACAATGGAACTCTATGACATCACAATGGAATTCTATGACATCACAATGGAATTAAATGACATCACAATGGAATCTGAGATCACAATGGAACTCTATGACATCACAATGGAATTCTATGACATCACAATGGAATTCTATGACATCACAATGGAACTTTGTGACATCAGAATGGAATCTATGACATCACAATGGAACTCAGTGACATCACAATGGAACTCTATGACATCACAATGGAATTCTATGACATCACAATGGAACTCTATGACATCACAATGGAATTCTATGACATCACAATGGAACTCTATGACATCACAATGGAATTCTATGACATCACAATGAAATTCTGTGACATCACAATGGAATTCTATGACATCACAATGGAACTCTATGACATCACAATGAAATTCTATGACATCACAATGGAACTCTGTGACATCACAATGGAACTGTATGACATCACAATGGAATTCTATGACATCACAATGGAATACAGTGACATCACAATGGATCTAGTGACATCACAATGAAATTCTATGACATCACAATGGAACTTAGTGACATCACAATGGAATTCTATGACATCACAATGGAACCCTGTGACATCACAATGGAACTCTGTGACAACACAATGGAATTCTATGACATCACAATGGAACTCTATGACATCAGAATGGAACTCTGTGACATCAGAATGGAATTCTATGACATCACAATGGAACTCTATGACATCACAATGGAACTCTATGACATCACAATGGAATTCTATGACATCACATTGGAACTCTGTGACATCACTATGGAATTATATGACATCACAATGGAACTCTGTGACATCACAATGGAATTTGAGATCACTATGATTCTATGACATCACAATGGAACACAGTGACATCACAATGGAATTTATGGATCACAATGGAATTCTATGTCATCACTATGGAACTCTGTGACATCACAATGGAATTCTATGACATCACAATGGAACTCTATGACATCACAATGGAACTCTGTGGCATCACAATGGAATTCTATGACATCACAATGGAATTCAGTGACATCACAATGGAACTCTGTGACATCACAATGGAACTCTGTGACATCACAATGGAACTCTGTGACATCACAATGGAACTCTATGACATCACAATGGAATTCTCTGACATCACAATGGAATTCTATGACATCACAATGGAACTCAGTGACATCACAATGGAATCTATGACATCACAATGGAATTCTATGACATCACAATGGAATCTGTGACATCACAATGGAATTCTATGACATCACAATGGAACTCTGTGACATCACAATGGAATTCTATGACATCACAATGGAACACAGTGGCATCACAATGGAATTGACTCATGGAACTCTGTGACATCACAATGGAATTCTATGACATCACAATGGAACTTAGTGACATCACAATGGAATTCTATGACATCACAATGGAACTCTGTGACATCACAATGGAACTCTGTGACATCACAATGGAATTCTATGACATCACAATGGAACACAGTGACATCACAATGGAATTCTATGACATCACAATGGAACTCTGTGACATCAGAATGGAATTCTATGACATCACAATGGAACTCAGTGACATCACAATGGAACTCTATGACATCACAATGGAATTCTATGACATCACAATTGAACTCTGTGACATCACAATGGAATTCTATGACATCACAATGGAACACAGTGACATCACAATGAAATTCTATGACATCACAATGGAACTCTGTGACATCACAATGGAATTCTATGTCATCACAATGGAACACAGTGACATCAGAATGGAATTCTATGACATCACAATGGAACTCTGTGACATCAGAATGGAATTCTATGACATCACAATGAACTCAGTGACATCACAATGGAACTCTATGACATCACAATGGAATTCTATGACATCACAATGGAACTCTATGACATCAAATGGAATTCTATGACATCACAATTGAACTCTGTGACATCACAATGAATTCTATGACATCACAATGAAACTGTGACATCACAATGAATTCTATGACATCACAATGGAAAATGACATCACAATGAATTCTATGACATCACAATGGAACTCTGTGACATCAAATGGAATTCTATGTCATCACAATGGAACACAGTGACATCACAATGGAATCTATGACATCACAATGAATTCTATGACATCAAATGGAATTAGTGACATAATGGAATTCTATGACATCAAATGGAAATATGTGACATCACAATGGAATCTTGACATCACAATGGAATCTATGACATCACAATGGAATCTGTGACATCAGAATGGAATTCTATGACATCACAATGGAACTCTATGACATCAAATGGAATTTGACATCAAATGGAATCAATGACATCACAATGGAATTCTATGACATCACAATGGAATCTGTGACATCACAATGGAATTCTATGACATCACTATGGAATTCTGTGACATCACAATGGAATTCTATGACATCACAATGGAACACAGTGACATCACAATGGAATTCTATGACATCACAATGGAACTCTGTGACATCACAATGGAATTCTATGACATCACAATGGAATTCTGTGACATCACAATGGAACTTTGTGACATCACAATGGAATTCTATGACATCACAATGGAATTCTATGACATCACAATGGAACTCTGTGACATCACAATGGAATTATATGACATCACAATGGAACTCTGTGACATCACAATGGAATTCTATGACATCACAGTGGAACACAGTGACATCACATTGGAATTCTATGACATCACAATGGAGCTTTGTGACATCACAATGGAATTCTATGACATCACAATGGAACACAGTGACATCACAATGGAATTCTATGACATCACAATGGAACTCTATGACATCACAATGGAACTCTGTGACATCACAATGGAATTCTATGACATCACAATGGAATCTGTGACATCACAATGGAATTCTATGACATCACAATGGAACTCTGATGACATCACAATGGAACTCTATGACATCACAATGGAATTCTATGACATCACAATGGAACTCTGTGACATCACATTGGAACTCTATGGCATCACAATGGAACTTTGTGACATTACAATGGAATTCTATGACATCACAATGGAATACTGTGACATCACAATGGAACACAGTGACATCACAATGGAATTCTATGACATCACAATGGAACTTTGTGACATCACAATGGAATTCTATGACATCACAATGGAACTCTGTGACATCACAATGGAATTCTATGACATCACAATGGAACTCTGTGACATCACATTGGAATTCTATGGCATCACAATGGAACTCTGTGACATCACAATGGAATTCTATGACATCACAATGGAATTCTATGACATCACAATGGAACTCTATGACATCACAATGGAATTCTATGACATCACAATGGAACTCTGTGACATCACAATGGAACTCTGTGGCATCACAATGGAACTTTGTGACATCAGAATGGAATTCTATGACATCACAATGGAACTCAGTGACATCACAATGGGATTCTATGACATCACAATGGAACACTGTGACATCACAATGGAATTCTGTGACATCACAATGGAATTCTATGACATCACAATGGAACTCTGTGACATCACAATGGAATTCTATGACATCACAATGGAACTCTGTGACATCACAATGGAATTCTATGACATCACAATGGAACTTTGACATCACAATGGAAACTGTGACATTACAATGGAACTCTGTGACATCACAATGGAATTCTATGACATCACAATGGAACTCTGTGACATCACAATGGAATTCTCTGACATCACAATGGAATTCTATGACATCACAATGGAACTCTGTGACATCACAATGGAATTCTATGACATCACAATGGAACTCTATGACATCACAATGAAATCTGTGACATCACAATTGAATTCTATGACATCACAATGGAACTCTGTGACATCACAATGGAATTCTATGACATCACAATGGAATTCTATGACATCACAATGGAATTTATGACATCACAATGGAATTCTATGACATCACAATGGAACTCTGTGACATCACAATGGAATTCTATGACATCACAATGGAACTTTGTGACATCACAATGGAATTCTATGACATCAGAATTGAACTCTGTGACATCAGAATGGAATTCTATGACATCACAATGGAACTCTATGACATCACAATGGAATTCTATGACATCACAATGGAATTCTATGACATCACAATGGAACTCTGTGACATCACAATGGAATTCTATGACATCACAATGGAACTCTGTGACATCACAATGGAATTCTGTGACATCACAATGGAACTCTATGACATCACAATGGAATTCTATGACATCACAATGGAACTACAGTGACACAATGGAACCTATGACATCACAATGGAACTCAGTGACATCAGAATGGAATTCTATGACATCACAATGGAACTCTGTGACATCACAATGGAATCTATGACATCACAATGGAACACAGTGACATCACAATGGAATTCTATGACATCACAATGGAACTCTTGACATCACAATGGAATCTATGACATCACAATGGAATTCTATGACATCACAATGAAACTTGACATCACAATGGAATTCTATGACATCACAATGGAACTCTATGACATCACAATGGAAGTTATGACATCACAATGGAATTCTATGACATCACAATGGAACTCTGTGACATCACAATGGAACTCTATGACATCACAATGGAACATAGTGACATCACAATGGAATTAGTCACATGACATCACAATGGAATACTTAGTGACATCACAATGGAATTCTATGACATCACAATGGAACTCAGTGACATCACAATGGAATTCTATGACATCACAATGGAACTCTATGACATCACAATGGAATTCTATGACATCAGAATGGAACTCTGTGACATCAGAATGAATTCATCACAATGGAACTCTATGACATCACAATGGAACTCTATGACATCACAATGGAATTCTATGACATCACAATGGAACTCAGTGACATCAATGGAATTCTATGACATCACAATGGAACCTGTGACATCACAATGGAATCTTGACATCACTATGGAATTCTATGACATCACAATGGAACCTGTGACATCACAATGGAATTCTATGACATCACAATGGAATTCTATGTCATCACAATGGAATACAATGACATCACAATGGAATTGTGACATCACAATGGAATTTTCTTGGCATGACATCACAATGGAACTCTGTGACATCACAATGGAATTTGTGACATCACAATGGAATTCTATGACATCACAATGGAACTCTGTGACATCACAATGGAACTCTGACATCACAATGGAATTCTATGACATCACAATGGAACTCTGTGACATCACAATGGAATTCTATGACATCACAATGGAACACAGTGACATCACAATGGAATCTATGACATCACAATGGAATTCTATGACATCACAATGGAACTCAGTGACATCACAATGGAATTCTCTGACATCACAATGGAACTCTATGACATCACAATGGAATTCTATGACATCACAATGGAACACAGTGACATCACAATGGAATTCTATGACATCACAATGGAACTCTGTGACATCACAATGGAATTCTATGACATCACAATGGAACTCTGTGACATCACAATGGAATTCTATGACATCACAATGGAACACAGTGACATCACAATGGAACCTCTGATTGACATCACAATGGAATTCTATGACATCACAATGGAACTCTTTGACATCACAATGGAACTCTGTGACATCACAATGGAATTCTATGACATCACAATGGAACTCTGTGACATCAAATGGAACTCTATGACATCACAATGGAACTCTATGACATCACAATGGAACTCTGTGACATCACAATGGAATTCTATGACATCACAATGGAACACAGTGACATCACAATGAAATTCTATGACATCACAATGGAACTCTGTGACATCACAATGGAATTCTATGACATCACAATGGAACACAGTGACATCAGAATGGAATTCTATGACATCACAATGGAATCTGTGACATCAGAATGGAATTCTATGACATCACAATGGAACTCAGTGACATCACAATGGAACTCTATGACATCACAATGGAATTCTATGACATCACAATGGAACTCTATGACATCACAATGGAATTCTATGACATCACAATTGAACTCTATGACATCACAATGGAATTCTATGACATCACAATGAACGTGACATCACAATGGAATTCTATGACATCACAATGGAACTCTGTGACATCACAATGGAATTCTATGACATCACAATGGAACACAGTGACATCACAATGGAACTTTGTGACATCACAATGGAATTCTATGACATCACAATGGAACACAGTGACATCACAATGGAATTCTATGACATCACAATGGAATCTGTAACATCACAATGGAATTCTATGACATCAAATGGAACTCAGTGACATCACAATGGAACTCTGTGACATCACAATGGAATTCTATGACATCACAATGGAACTCTGTGACATCACAATGGAATTATGTCATCACAATGAAACACAGTGACATCACAATGGAATTCTATAACATCACAATGGAATTCTATGACATCACAATGGAACTCTGTGACATCACAATGAATTCTATGACATCACAATGGAATTAAGTGACATCACAATGGAATTCTATGACATCACAATGGAACACAGTGACATCACATGGATTCTATGACATCACAATGGAACTCTGTGACATCACAATGGTATTCTATGACATCACAATGGAATTCTGTGACATCACAATGGAACTAAGTGACATCACAATGGAACTCTGTGACATCACAATGGAATTCTATGACATCACAATGGAACTCTGTGACATCACAATGGAATTCTATGACGTCACAATGGAACTCTGACATCACAATGGAATTCTATGACATCACAATGGAACACAGTGACATCACATTGGAATTCTATGACATCACAATGGAACTTTGTGACATCACAATGGAATCATATGACATCACAATGGAACACAGTGACATCACAATGGAATTCTATGACATCACAATGGAACTCTGACATCACAATGGAATTCTATGACATCACAATGGAACACAGTTTGACATCACATTGGAAGTCTATGACATCACAATGGAACTCTATGACATCACAATGGAATTCTATGACATCACAATGGAACTCTATGACATCACAATGGAATTCTATGACATCACAATGGAACTCTGTGACATCACATTGGAACTGTGTGGCATCACAATGGAACTTTGTGACATTACAATGGAATTCTATGACATCACAATGGAATACAGTGACATCACAATGGAACACAGTGACATCACAATGGAATTCTATGACATCACAATGGAACTTTGTGACATCACAATGGAATTCTATGACATCACAATGGAACTCTATGACATCACAATGGAATTCTATGACATCACAATGGAACTCTGTGACATCACATTGGAACTTTGTGGCATCACAATGGAACTTTGTGACATCACAATGGAATTCTATGACATCACAATGGAATTCTATGACATCACAATGGAACTCTATAACATCACAATGGAATTCTATGACATCACAATGGAACTCTGTGACATCACATTGGAACTTTGTGGCATCACAATGGAACTTTGTGACATCACAATGGAATTCTATGACATCACAATGGAATACAGTGACATCACAATGGGATTCTATGACATCACAATGGAACACAGTGACATCACAATGGAATTCTGTGACATCACAATGGAATTCTATGACATCACAATGGAACTCTGTGACATCACAACGGAATTCTGACATCACAATGGAACTCTGTGACATCACAATGGAACTCTGTGACATAATGGAATTCTATGACATCACAATGGAACACAGTGACATTACAATGGAACTCTGTGACATCACAATGGAATTCTATGACTTCACAATGGAACTCAGTGACATCACAATGGAATTCTCTGACATCACAATAGAATTCTATGACATCACAATGGAACTCTGTGACATCACAATGGAATTCTGTGACATCACAATGGAATTCTATGACATCACAATGAAATCTGTGACATCACAACTGAATTCTATGACATCACAATGGAACTCTGTGACATAACAATAGAATTCTATGACATCACAATGCAACACAGTGACATCACAATGGAACTCTGTGACATCACAATGGAATTCTATGACATCACAATGGAACTCAGTGACATCACAATGGAACTCTGTGACATCACAATGGAATTCTATGACATCACAATGGAATTCTATGACATCACAATGGAACTCTATGACATCACAATGGAATTCTATGACATCACAATGGAACTCTATGACATCACAATGGAATTCTATGACATCACAATGGAACTCTATGACATCACAATGGAACACAGTGACATCACAATGGAATTCTATGACATCACAATGGAACTCTGTGACATCACAATGGAATTCTATGACATCACAATGGAACACAGTGACATCACAATGGAATTCTATGACATCACAATGGAACACTGTGACATCACAATGGAATTCTATGACATCACAATGGAACTCAGTGACATCACAATGGAATTCTCTGACATCACAATGGAACTCTATGACATCACAATGGAATTCTGTGACATCACAATGGAATTCTGTGACATCACAATGGAACTCTATGACATCACAATGGAATTCTGTGACATCACAATGGAATTCTATGACATCACAATGGAACTCTGTGACATCACAATGGAATTCTATGACATCACAATGGAACTCTGTGACATCACAATGGAATTCTATGACATCACAATGGAACACAGTGACATCACAATGGAACTCTGTGACATCACAATGGAACTCTGTGACATCACAATGGAATTCTATGACATCACAATGGAACGCTTACATCACAATGGAATTCTATGACATCACAATGGAACTCTATGACATCACAATGGAATTCTATGACATCACAATGGAATTCTATGACATCACAATGGAACACAGTGACATCACAATGGAATTCTATGACATCACAATGGAACACTGTGACATCAGAATGGAATTCTATGACATCACAATGGAACTCTGTGACATCTCAATGGAATTCTATGACATCACAATGGAACTCTATGACATCACAATGGAATTCTATGACATCACAATGGAACACAGTGACATCACAATGGAATTCTATGACATCACAATGGAACACAGTGACATCACAATGGAATTCTATGACATCACAATGGAACTCTGTGACATCACAATGGAATTCTATGACATCACAATGGAACTCTATGACATCAGAATGGAATTCTATGACATCACAATGGAACTCTATGACATCACAATGGAACTCTGTGACATCACAATGGAACACAGTGACATCACAATGGAATTCTATGACATCACAATGGAACACAGTGACATCACAATGGAATTATATGACATCACAATGGAACACAGTGACATCACAATGGAATTCTATGACATCACAATGGAACACAGTGACATCACAATGGAATTCTATGACATCACAATGGAACTCAGTGACATCACAATGGAATTCTATGACATCACAATGGAACTCTATGACATCACAATGGAACTCTATGACATCACAATGGAATTCTATGACATCACAATGGAATTCTATGACATCACAATGGAACTCTATGACATCACAATGGAACTCTGTGACATCACAATGGAATTCTATGACATCACAATGGAACTCTGTGACATCACAATGGAACTCTATGACATCACAATGGAATTCTATGACATCACAATGGAATTCTATGACATCACAATGGAATTCAATGACATCACAATGGAACTCTATGACATCACAATGGAATTCTATGACATCACAATGGAATTCTATGACATCACAATGGAACACTGTGACATCACAATGGAATTCTATGACATCACAATGGAAATCTATGACATCAGAATGGAATTCTATGACATCACAATGGAACTCTATGACATCACAATGGAATTTTATGACATCACAATGGAATTCTATGACATCACAATGGAACTCTATGACATCACAATGGAATTCTATGACATCACAATGGAATTCTATGACATCACAATGGAACTCTGTGACATCACAATGGAACTCTGTGACATCACAATGGAATTCTATGACATCACAATGGAACACAGTAACATCACAATGGAATTCTATGACATCACAATGGAACACAGTACTACTCACAATGGAACTCTATGACATCACAATGGAACTCTGTGACACCACAATGGAATTCTATGACATCACAATGGAACACTGTGACATCACAATGGAACTCTGTGACATCACAATGGAATTCTATGACATCACAATGGAACACAATGACATCACAATGGAATTCTATGACACACAATGGAACCTATGACATCACAATGGAACTCCGTGACATCACAATGGAATTCTATGACATCACAGTGGAACTCAGTGACATCACAATGGAACTCTATGACATCACAATGGAATTCTATGACATCACAATGGAATTATATGATATCACAATGGAACACACTGACATCACAGTGGAATTCTATGACATCACAATGGAACTCTATGACATCACAATGGAACTCTATGACATCACAATGGAATTCTTTGACATCACAATGGAACTCTGTGACATCACAATGGAACTCGTTGACATCACAATGGAATTCTATGACATCCCAATGGAACACAGTGACATCACAATGGAATTCTATGACATCACAATGGAACACAGTGACATCACAATGGAATTCTATGACATCACAATCGAACTCTGTGACATCACAATGGAACTCTGTGACATCTCAATGGAACTCAGTGACATCACAATGGAATTCCATGACATCACAATGGAACACAGTGACATAACATTATAATTCTATGACATCACAATGGAACACATTGACATCACAATGGAATTCTATGACATCACAATGGAACACAGTAACATCACAATGGAATTCTATGACATCAAAATGGAACTCTGTGACATCAGAATGGAATTCTATGACATCACAATGGAACACAGTGACATCACAATGGAACTCTGTGACATCACAATGGAACTCGGTGACATCACAAAGGAATTCTATGACATCACAATGGAACACAGTGACATCACACTGGAATTCTATGACATCACAATGTCTTAGGAATCAGGAGAATGGGATTTGACCAGTCATTCTTGGACTCCTCAATTACCCCAAGTGCTAACATATATTTGGCCTTTGTACATCCAGGCAACTCAGAAAACACATCATTATTTCTTAGTACAAATTCCTTTGTTTCCTGTACCTGTACCATAGATACGGACTCTGATATTTGTACCTCAGGTGAAGTCTTACCAGGGGTGCTTACTACTTCAGAAGTAACCTTGCTAGGGGTACTTACTGATGTCACCGATTTCAGGGTTTTAATAAATTTATATGGTATATTTGTTCGGGCTTTCTCTTGCCTGGCTTGTATACCTTATAGTTTACTTCACCCACCTTTTCAATAATTTCATATGGTCCTTGCCATCTGGCCAGAAATTTACTCTCCACAGTAGGTACCAGCACCAATACCTGGTCACTTGGACTAAAGGTTCTGTGTTTAGCTGTCCTGTTATAGACACAGCTGTGAGCCATTTAGGCCTGTGCTATGTGTTCTTTTATACAGCATTACAGCCACAATTCTGTCTTGCATAAGGGTAATATGTTCAATACACTTCTATTCCCAGGCTTCCTTAGCTATGTCTAGGAGACCACGTGGGTGTCTTCCATACATCAACTCAAATGGAGAAAAACCTGTGGAAGACTGGGGCACCTCCTGGATTGCAAACATTAAATAGGGCAGTAGGCAATCTCAATCTTTGTCATCCTTGTTAACCATCCTCTTTAACATGTCCTTAGGGGTTTTATTGAACCTCTCAACCAGGCCATCTGTCTGGGGTGATACACAGAGGTTCCCAAGTGTTTAATTTTCAGGAGTTTACACATCTCTTTCATTACCTTAGACATAAAAGGATCTCCTTAGGTATGCCTGTCTGGGAGAACATATAAAAAAACGCTCCTTGGTTATTAACTTAGCCAAAGTATGTATCAAGGGAACAGCCTCAGGCGGGGCCGGCGTCAGCGCCCGGCTTACCCAGGCAAGTGCCAGGGTCCCAAGGTCCTGGCGTAATGGTATGGGGCCCGATGGAAATGGCCAGGGCCCCAGACCACCATGATAGCGGTCGGGGAAAGCCTGGTTGCCCGACCGCTATATATACAGCTAATGGAAAGGGGCCTGGCATTCACCAGAAGAAGACCGAGGAAGATGTCAAAGACAGTCGGAAGGAGCAATAATAATAATACTGTGTAGGGGCTACTGTGGAGTATATAATACTATGTGGTGGCCACTGTGGAGCATATAATATTGTGTGGGGCCACTATGGAGTATATAATACTGTGTGGGGGCCACCGTGGAGTATATAATACTGTGTAGGGGCCACTGTGAAGTATATAATACTGTGTGGGGGCCACTGTGGAGCATATAATACTGTGTGGGGGCCACTGTGGAGCATATAATACTGTGTGGAGGCCACTGTGGAGCATATAATACTTTATGGGGGTGACTGTGGAGTATATAATATGGTGTAGGGGTCACTGTGGAGTATATAATACTGTGTGGGGGCTGAAACTAATTGGAGCAGGAATCTGGAAAAAAAAAAAAAAGCATCCTGCTGGATCTTGACGCAGATTCTGCAGCTGATTCGGAGGCCACAGCTTGAGACTCATTCATTTGGGCCTAATCAGCGGTGGAAAGCTGCAACAGAATCCTGATGTTCTGTACCGTGAGTCGGGGGCAGAAAATAAAGAAGAATCTGAAGCAGATATCCGCCTCAGATTCCTCTTTATTTTACAATGTCTGAACAGGTTTTATCTACTTGTATAGAATGGACTGTATTACAGTCCACTCCAGTAGGTCTCCCTCAGCAAAAAACACCCAATTTCGATAGTTTTTTTCTGTAGTGTGCATGAGTTACTCCAAAAAGGGCCCACTGGGGCTTTGTCACCCAAGGGCCCACACAAATCTGGAGCTGGTCCTGGCCTCAGGGTACCGTGTAGCATGATCTAACACCACTAGAGACAGACCTGCTGCTGTCGTCTCTCAGCTCCATCTGGGCTTTCTGCTCTGTGGCAACATTTGCTGCCGTTGAAGGATGACCTGCCCAAACTGCTTAATAAAGTACTCCATTCTGGCAGTCTCCTTTCTTATCTTTCCTGCAGCCTTCATACAGGACATAAGGAGATGGGGGAAAAAAATGGGTATATGTCTCTTTAAGACTGTTTTAACTAGGTGTCCTCATCCAAAACACCCTATGTGGGGAAAATAGCTCGGTAGCAGCAGTGGTGCGGACCCAAACAGTCAGAGACAGGGTTACCCCTGTGCATTTATTATATAGAAAAAAACAAGCAAAATAAAATACAGCCCTACTTCAGGCAAAAGGAAAAACAAAAATCCTGCTCGTTAGAACTTCGAGTTACCCATATAAGGAGGGAGTAAACACCCAAAGCAGTAAATATTGGAGCAGTGATTTTGTTTTTTTATTCTGTTGGTTGTGGTTGCTATTGGTTAAATTGTAGGTCCTAGCTCCATTTTAATATTTATGCGTTTCACTTTTATTTTTAATGTTTTGTTTTCTGTCATAGTGACTACTGTACGTCTGGACTCTGCTATATTCAGCACAACGGACAAGTATATAATGCACTTTACATGGTTTCTTATCATGTGGCATACTGTTCCTGCATTTCATTATTGTATTTATTGGAAATTCACTAATATATTTGATGTACATAACTAACCAATCTTAGACTGCTCTACAAATGAAAACACTGATATCTAAAAATGCAAGAAATTACAGGAGAAAAAAAATAAAGAAAATGTATGCAGAAAGGCTAGCTATGTCAGCATGAGTGTTAGTCAATTAAGGACTTGACTGCATATATTCATAGAATATACCGTATAACAAATGCAAGGTGCACTTTATCAACTGAAACATGCAATTCAAAGTGTTTTTAAAACTGAAAGGAAATATAAATTATTAAGAAACAATAAATGCAAGTTCTCATTAAAAGTTAACAATAGTAGTAAATTGTTAGAAAGACGAACAATACATTAAGATGCCAAACTTTTAGAAGAATAAACTGTCTTCTAGATTTCTTCCTCTTATAATTATCCATCATACAGTGCCTTGCGAAAGTATTCAGCCCCCTTGAACTTTTCAACCTTTTTGCCACATTTCAGGCTTCAAATATAAGGATATAAAATTTTAATTTGGCACGCCCCACTTTTCAGTTTTTTATTGTTTACAAAAGTTTAAAATATCCAATAAATTTCGTTCCACTTCACGATTGTGTCTCACTTGTTGTTCATTCTTCACCAAAAAATTAAAATTTTATATCCTTATGTTTGAAGCCTTAAATGTGGCAAAAGGTTGAAAAGTTCAAGGGGGCCGAATACTTTCGCAAGGCACTGTAGATGACAGTAGGGCACTTTCCTTCCAAGATCATTTTGCTCATCATTTTTAATGGCCTGATTAAAATGAACCATAAAGTAGGAGCAAGAAGAGTAAAAATTGTTTTATTTAACACATAAGATTGCACTATAAGACTTTTACATAAAATACTGCATCATTGTGATCCGAAGCAGCGCTTGGCGCCGCCTCAGTCGCTCCGCCCCCTCCTCACCAATCTGAAAGGTAACTAATTACCTATGCTATGTTATTATAGTCAGCTAGCCCGCATAGGACAGGTAATTTATTACCTATGAGATCTGGGAAAGGGGGAAGCCATACACTCATCAGCGAACCCTGGGACCAGTAAAGTAAATTACAGTGCTGCAGAATATGTTGGCGCTATATACCAATTGTTCAACAATTTCTCCCCGTATTTGGTTTACTCTATACAGTAGGTCCTGGTTCATAGACATATAGGGGAACTCCTTGTCAGCCCCTGGATACTGGTGTTCCCCATTTACCACCTTTACATTTTCTCTGGCATGAGACAGATTAGGATCTCTAATTTGAGCAGTCCCAAAATTGTCACGGGACACCTCGAGCTCAGGCATCTCGGGAACTCCTTCCTGACCTTCAGCATCACCAGCTAACACAGATAGGGGGAAATTATTACCATCTTGGGTCACCCCTACAGCTGGTGTTTCCCTGTCAGGATCAAAGGACTCAGGGTTAACCTTAGGAAAGACATCATCAATATTAACATTTTTAGGACATGGTAGCCTCTGTTTTTACCACATATCCCAAAACAGAGGAAAATCCCTCTCTATGATCACACTATAGAACAGGGACTTAACCACACCCACTTTGTGAGAGGCAGTGCCAGAGGTAGTTTTTATGGTGACCTCTGCAATAGGATACTCTCTAGTTTCATCATGTATGCACAAGACCCCAACAGTTTGTCCACTGTACAGTGCAAGGTCAACCAGATCATGGTGCACCAGAGTTACCAGGCTCCCAGAGTCCAGGAGAGCCAGTAGAGCACGCCCCGACAAAGTCACAGTACACATCTGCGGTTCAGTTGCAGTTTTTGCCAAACAAGCAGGTTGAGCGAACATGGAAACCCGCCTAGAACTGCTGCAGTCCATGGACTCAGTCGTCAGGGGACAGTATGCAGCAACATGACCCAGTTCATGGCACCACGAACATCTGAGATGGTATGGGTCTCCATTTTGAGACCTGGGCCTAACGCTTTCAGTCCCAGCTGCCTGTTCCCCCTCTGAGCGTCCTCCCCTCACAACCTTCCTGACTCCCATAGTAGTTGGTACAGTTTTACCCATATTGGGGGTAACAGGTCTGGGAGATGTCTGCAGTAGCTCCTCGGTGGCTTGATATCATTCCACCAAACATACCATCTGGTCAGCCGTGGTAGGTCCCGCTTGTCCAACCCAGCGCTGAATCATTGGTGAAAGCGACCTGGTGTACTTGTCCAGTACCACTCTCTCCACCATCTGTCCTGGAGTGGCCTCCTCAGGCTGAAACCATTTCCTCACCAAATACACTAGATCATGCATCTGGGATCGGGGTGGGAGATTCTCAGAGAAAGTCCAGTGGTGTACTCTCCCAGCATGTACATGCATGTTCACACCGAGATGTGCCAGGATCTTACCTCTCAGTTTAGGGTGGTCCTTAGCCTCCTGTTCACACAGGTCACAGTAGGCCTTCTGAGATTCCCCGGAGAGAAAAGGTGCCACAACGTCGGTCCACTGCTCCCTTGGCAATTTCTCTCGCTCGGCTACTCGCTCAAACACAAGATATGCCTCCACGTCGTCTGTGGATGTCATCTTTTGCAGGAAACTCTGCACGGCAGCTTGGGTAGCGGTCTTTACGCTCTGGGTCTCTCTTGCACCAGTACAGCCATGGCCAAAAGTTTTGAGAATGATACAAATATTAATTTTTACAAAGTCTACTGCTTCAGTTTTTCTAATGGCAATTTGCATATACTCCAGAATGTTATAAAGAGTGATCAGCTTAACAGCAATTACTTGCAAAGTCAATATTTGCCTAGAAAATGAACTTTATCCCCCAAAACACATTTCAACATCATTGCAGCCCTGCCTTAAAAGGACCACCTAACATCGTTTCAGTGATTGCTCCATTAACACAGGTGTGGGTGTTGATGAGGACAGGGCTGGAGATCAATCTGTCATGATTAAGTAAGAATGACACCACTGGACACTTTAAAAGGAGGCTGGTGCTTGCCATCATTGTTTCTCTTCTGTTAACCATGGTTATCTCTAAAGAAACACGTGCAGTCATCATTGCACTGCACAAAAATGGCCTAACTGGGAAGAGTATTGCAGCTAGAAAGATTGCACCTCAGTCAACAATCTATCGCATCATCAAAAACTTCAAGGAGAGAGGTTCCATTGGTGCCAAAAAGGCTCCAGGGCGCCCAAGAAAGACCAGCAAGCGGCAGGACCATCTCTTAAAAGTGTTTCAGCTGCGGGATCGGGCTACCAGCAGTGCAGAGCTTGCTGAGGAATGGCAGCAGGCAGGTGTGAGTGCATCTGCACGCACTGTGAGGCGGAGACTCTTGGAGCAAGGCCTGGTCTCAAGGAGGGCAGCAAAGAAGCCACTTCTCTCCAGAAAAAACATCAGGGACAGACTGATATTCTGCAAAAGGTACAGGGAGTGGACTGCTGAGGACTGGGGTAAAGTCATTTTCTCTGATGAATCCCCTTTTCGATTGTTTGGAACATCTGGAAAACAGCTTATTCGGAGAAGAAGAGGTGAGCGCTACCACCAGTCTTGTCTCATGCCAACTGTAAAGCATCCTGAAACCATTCATGTGTGGGGTTGCTTCTCAGCCAAGGGAATCGGCTCTCTCACAGTCTTGCCTAAAAACACAGCCATGAATAAAGAATGGTACCAGAATGTCCTCCAAGAGCAACTTCTCCCAACCGTCCAAGAGCAGTTTGGCGCTCAACAATGCCTTTTCCAGCATGATGGAGCACCTTGCCATAAAGCAAAGGTGATAACTAAATGGCTCAGGGAACAAAACATAGAGATTTTGGGTCCATGGCCTGGAAACTCCCCAGATCTTAATCCCATTGAGAACTTGTGGTCAATCATCAAGAGACGGGTGGACAAACAAAAACCAACAAATTCAGACAAAATTAAAGCATTGATTCTGCAAGAATGGACTGCTATCAGTCAGGATTTGGTCCAGAAGTTGATTGAGAGCATGCCAGGGAGAATTGCAGAGGTCCTGAAGAAGAAGCGTCAACACTGCAAATATTGACTTGCTGCATTAACTCATTCTAACTGTCAATATAAGCTTCTGTTACTCATAATATGAATGCAATTATATTTCTGTATGTGATAAAAACATCTGACAAACACACATAAAAACCAGAGGGCAGCAGATCATGTGAAAATATAATATTTGTGTCATTCTCAAAACTTTTGGCCATGACTGTACACTCTCCTGCCGTCCTCTGGTCAACCAAGGTCTGGCTGTGCAGTGTCAGCTTCTCCATTAGCAGCAAGTTCATCTCCTGCTGCTGTGTTTGGGCTTGCTGCTGTCGCCTCTCAGCTTCCATCTGAACTTATTGCTTCTGTGCCTGGGCTTCCTGCTGCTGTAGGATGGCCTGCCCAAACTGTTTCACAAAGTCCTCCATGCTGGCGGTCTCCTTTTTAATCTCTCCTGCAACCTTCACCCAGGACACGATCAATTGATCTCACCTTAAAGTCAAAGGGATCTAACCGATGGATGCCTCTGTAGTGGCAATTGGTTTTCTGTTTAATGGAAGGGTCAAGTGCTTTTTTGATGTCCTGTACATGTTCCAGTGTCATGATTCTCAGCTCTTATGATATAAGTCCTATAAAGATAGGTCCACATGGACACTCTCAAAGTATATGACCCCCTTGCTTCAACAATTCAAAGAGTGGACAATGTTGTATTGTTTTTGCTGTGGGAATCATGAAATACATCAGTTCTCATCATGTATTTACAAGCAGAGCAGCATCTACATGTGGATGAACCCCATTTCGGGCCAGAACTAGAGAAAATATATTTAAAGACTGGTGGTACATAAAGACTGCGTACTAACTCACCATCTTGTCTGAGGATGGACCAATATCCATCAAAAATATCCCTCATTTCTCTCCATCTACTATGAAAGTTTGTAATCAGTCTTAATTATTGTGCTTGTTGAGTATGTTGGTTAAAGGCTAATAGATCCACCTGTTTCTTCCCTTGGCTTTATTGTAACCCCATTGTACATCTGTGCTTGAGTATCCCCTGGTCAAAAATCATTATTTGAGATCTCTGGCTTGGATTTCAAAATCCATGTCGGTATTACAGATGTGTCGTGCCCGAAAGAATCGGCCAGTCAGTATTGCTTGGATGACATGCCTAGGATGAGCAGAGCTTGCATGAAATAAAGAGTTTACACTCGTCTCCTTTCGATGTATTGTAGTATGTAATGTACCTTTGAAGATCCACTTTGATCTTGATTTCTAAAAAGTCTAACTCTTGTTGTGTCACTGTGTAAGTCAAATGTTCATGTTGTTCCCATTGAAGTGAATAAGAAACCCAAGCCATGATGTGTACCCTGCCAAATGAATAGGATGTCATCAACGAACCTCATCCATGTCAAGACCTAGACACCTCCACTTGGTAAAGTTTGGACCGCCTCCCTCTCCCAATGACCCAGGAATAAGTTAGCATATGAGGGCACACAAGTCATCCCCACAGCCATTCCCTAGGTCTGGAGAAAGAAGTGGTCCTTAAACAGAAAAAAGTTGTGAGTCAATATGTACTCAAGGAGAAAGAGTAGTAAATCTATCAGATCCATGTCTAGTCCCCTGCTGTGAAGGAAAAATTGAACTGCTGTAAGCCTGTGTTGATGTTCAATCAATGTACAGTACAGCGATTCTACCTCCGTGCTTTATCTGCAGGTTTAACCACATCTTTCATGTGTCGTAATTCAAATAATGCCTATCTCTGTGAATTAGTTAAATTATCAGAGCACCTCCAGTTCCTCCTGAGCTGAAAAGACAGTTGATACATTGTCTTTAGTATAGTGTTTTGAAAGTCGAAGTTTTCTAGCAAATAAAAATATATCTTTTATTGCCCTAAATTTGTCAAAATTAGATGTGGGACAAAAAGTAAGTCCAAAACCCAGGACCGATATCTGAACTTTGGTCAGGAGATGTTCAGAAAGGTTGACTACCTTTAGATCTTGGACCTCTTCCGGACTCAAATTTTCAGTGAATTTTCACTACAGGAGCGGGATCGAATGTTACCGTTAGGCTTTCTCCACTTAAACTTTATCATTAAGATGATCATGAAGATCTCGCTGATATTTTTTCAATTTCATATCCTGAATTTTGGTTTTGCACTTCTTATAGACCTGTTGTAATTGGTGACTAAATCTTATGTATTGAAAATCTGTCCTTCTAGGACTTCCAACTGTTTGTGATCAAGCCTAATGAGATGTTCAATGAATGTTCTTGAGCATGTCTGGCATGATTCTTCCAATTTTTTCTTAAATTGGTCGTCATCCATCGGAAAGGAAGGAAAAAGATGGTTTGATAGATACTGCTCAAGTATTGCTTTATGCCACCCCGTTTTAGATCTCTTTAAGGCAGATCCTGCTGTTGTTGTGCCTCCCTTACATCCCTGGATGTATCTGGAGACCCAGCACCCATGTTTGAGAAGATATTAGACAACTGGCTAACCCGTTAGTTCTCTATAGTACGAAAATCCATGTCATAGAAAGTACAAAGAAAAAAAAATACTTTGTTTCAAAAAAAAAAAAAAAAAAAACAACAAAAACCAGATTAGTACACCTATATTTTTCTATACACTATAGAAGTATTAATATGGTACCCACAAACCAGAAGAATAATCTATAATAGATACCCTACTCTAATAATAGTAATCTTTGTGATATAGTTAAGCAGTCCCCAACTGCTTTATAGTTTCTTGCCCCATGGATCAGTAACTAGAGTAGATAGATCCCAACCAGGGCACCCTTCATTGGCTGCTTCTCCCTGCACGCTTGCTGTACTCACTGAGAGCTGCCTATAACTGAAAAAGCATCCTGCAGCCTGGTAACAGGTGATCCATGGCTCGGTACTGGGCCACAGACTGTGGTTGGGATCCTCTAATATACTTCATTAATGAAAAATACATTTCTGCTATTTTTCCCTCTCCTCTTTCTCATGAGAATTGTGTTCCACCAGTTCATAGATAAAAAGCAGACAATTTAGAGGTGGTTAAACATTCAAGTAGCAGACGTATTTACTTACAGAGCAGAATAATCAGGTAAACTATTATCCAAGTCCGTAAGGAGCTAAGTCATTAGAAACTGTTTCCACATTTCCTTTCCTCCTGCAACTGCTTTGTGTATGAGCTGCTGCAGTAAGGGGTGATGTTTACTTAGTGATAAGTGCAAGCAGTGTCGGATTGGGATGTCTAGGGCCCACCAGTGGAATTGTTTCTAGGGGCCCACCAATAAGACCTCTACAGATCAGTGGTACCGAGACAGGGAGGCTAAAGGTAATAACATGTCGGGAGCCATGCTGCTCACCTGCCATATCATCTGCACCACTGCACTACCTAAACCTACTGCTACACCCTGTATGGCAAGTGAACAGCGTGGCTCCTAGAATTGTTACTATTACCTGTAGCCAGGGACGCACCGCTAATGAGGCGAAGTGAGGCAGCCGCCTCAGGCGGCACTGTCCATCACTGTCTGGGGGGGCGACATTTTTACTATTCAATGTAAACCAGCCCAGGACAGGCCGCTTTAAAAAAAAAAAAAACAAAGCTGAGCGGGGCCTGTCCTGGGCTGGTTTACGAGACGTCGCATCTCAGCGCAGGCGGCAATACAATGACATCATCGCACCGTCTACGCTGAGACACAGGCGTGGCGGACAAGAAGAGGAGGCGGCGGCTCCATCAAGGCATCGCAGGTAGGAGAGGATAACTTTTTTTTTTATATATATATAAATAGGCCGTAACCTGCTGGAGTATCCCCAGCAGGTAACTGCCTATTTATTTACCTACCCCGTGTTTGCTCGTGGCCGCCTCCGCTTCCCCTTCTGCTATGGGACGAAGAAGGGGAAGCTGATGCCGCTGTGAGCAGCCGCGGGCCTCGGTAAGTGAGCCCGCGGGCCTCAAATACTACTATTGTTATACTCTGCGGTCTTTTCAGACCCTGGAGTATAATAATCGGAGACCCAGGGGAGGTGAGGGAACATAAAAACATATCCTACTTACCTCTCCTGCGATCGGTGTTACTCCGAGCAGGCTTGGGGCCTCTGGTGAAGTCATCAGGTTGCGTCACCTGCCTGATCACTTGACGTGTGTGCGCAATTAAACAGGGCCGAAAGCTGCCAGGAGTGTACCGGATAGGTCCAGGATAGGTAAGTAACAATGGTTTTTATGTTTGTCACCTCCCCTGGGTCTCCAATCATTATACTCTGGTGTCTGAAAAGACCCCAGAGTATAATAATAGTTAATGGGTGGGCCACTATGGGGCATAATATCGAATTCAGGGGCCACTGTGGAGCATAATACCCTGTGCAGGGGCCACTGTGGAGCATAATAGAAGTGCAGGGGCCATTGAGGAGCATAATACCAGTACAGGGGCCACTATGGAGCATAATACCAGTGCAGGGGCCACTATGGAGCATAAAACTGTGTGCAGGGGTTGCTGTGGAACATAATATCGTGTGCAGGGGCCAATATGGAGCATAATACCATGTGCAGGGGCCACTAGGGAGCATAAAACTGTGTGCAGGGGTTGCTGTGGAACACAATACCGTGTGCAGGGGCCACTATGGAGCATAATACCGTGTGCAGGGGCCGATGCGAGGAATAATACAGTGTGCAGGGGCCACTATGGAGCATAATATGGTGTGCAGGGGCCGCTGCAAGGCATAATACAGTGTGCAGGGGCTGCTGTGGAACATTATAGTGTGTGTAAATGGGGCGCTATAAACAGGGGCTATGGCACCTGTTTATATTATACGCTGTCTGTTTATAGTGGCCGTGTGATGTAATTCCAGCCTTGTCACATAATGTAGACATGTACAGGACGAGGCTGTAGTTACATTATATGGCCGCTATGAGAGGAATGACACTATGAAAACAGAGAAGCAGTCACGGCGCTTACACAGGTACCATTCAAACAGCTGATCAGTGGGGGTCCTGGGTTTTTGAGCCCCACTGATTAGTTTATTAATGACCTGGAAAACCTTTTAATTAGTTAACACCTGGGGCATTGTTAATAAGGGGCACTATTTATACAGGGTACACACGGACATTATTAATATAAAGATGCACTTGGGAGTATTATTCATTATGGGGGGTTATATCATATATTTTATAATTGGGGGTAGCAGCAGGATGGGTGTGTAGGTGAGGATAATGTGGGTTGGTGCCTGGAAAAGTGAGGAGCCAAAGATGTCTGTGTTGCAAACTTTACAGAGACAAGTCACAGCTGGAAGAAATGGTCATGGCGGTCCAAAGGGAAGAGAAGGCAAATGTGAAGGATTAGTCAGAGACGTCACCTGTAAGTCACAAAATGTTACTGCCCTGTATTCACCTAAATGATAGAGGATAAATACCTGATTTATGGGGGTCTGTCTGCTGAGACCCCCACTGAGCCTAAGAATTAGGTTTTTTCCCCCCACTGGGTGTTCAGCCTGACAGCAGCCATATATATAGGTGTGTCACTTGCTGGATGGACAAACCTGCATGGCTCTCATTCACTTCAATGGGAGTGCCAAAGGTAGCCGAAGTCCAGTACTCAGCTATCTGCGGTGTTCCTATTATAGAGAATAGGGGCCACGTGGGCTCGCCCATCCACCAAGCAGAAGATGTGTGAAGTTACTTTAATTGTTAATTCTGTGCTGTTGATCTGATACTGAAGTAATACAGGAAGAAGAATTCTTAAAAACTGTTTTATAACTTTGTGTATTGTGTATATTGTGCGACGATAACAGTGTGTTAAACTAGTAGTATGGAAACTCAATTTTTTTTTTTTTTTTTGGGGGGGGGCGTCTTTCTATAGTCCACTTCAGGCAGCAAAGAGGCTAGGTTCACCACTGCCTGTAGCCACACTGTCCTGGAAAGGCTGATATACAGAGTTCTTGGCTGTTGTATCATCGCATATATAATATTGATGGCCTATCTTAAGGACAGGCTATCAATATTAGAAAGATGGATAAATCCTTTAAAGAGGTTGTCTAGGAATTGGAGCAACCCATGCGCCGGGCATGAGGTGTAAAATAAAAAATAAATAGATAAAAAAGCATACTCCGTTGTCCGCTGACAGTATCCTTTCAGTCTCGTGCCAGCGCCTCCTTGCTGGGAGTCCTGCACCTCATGTGACCGCTAAGACCAATTAGGTACAGGATTTACAGAAATGAGGGGCCGCCATGAGACCGAACAGACAGAGGCAGGGGACAATGGGGTGCTGGGGACAGGTGAGTATGCTTTTTTTTTTAAAAAGTTTAATTTTTACACCTCCCTGGCGGCCGCCACAGTGGTCGCTCCAATTTATGGATAACCTCTTTTAAGGGGTTGTCTGGGCCAAATTTTTCTATTAATTTTTCTATTAATTTTTACACCTCCCTGGCGGCCGCCACAGTGGTCGCTCCAATTTATGGATAACCTCTTTTAAGGGGTTGTCTGGGCCAAATTTTTCTATGGCCACTTCACTGGTGCCCCCATACAGTGGCCTCTTCACTGGTCCCCCATACTGTATGGTGAACAGTGATGGGGGCTGACATTCTGTGGGGGACTTCAAACTGTGTGGGGCATATTAAAGGGGTTGTCCAGGGTTAACTTTTTTATGGCCTATGCTCAGTATAGGCCATAAATACCTGATTGCTAGGGGGGCTGACACACGGCCCCATCAGCTTTATTGAGCCACTTCCGGTGCCTGTTCTGTACACAACACAAGGCCAGAAGCAGAAAGCTCCATCCACTGTTTAGTCACCCGGCGCCTTCACTGCAGCTCAGCTCCTACTGACTTCAATATGTGCAGAGCTGCAGTGAAGTTGCCTGGCTAATACGCAGTGGAGAGAGATTTCTGCTTCTGGCCCTGTATTGTGTACAGGACGGGCGCCAGAAGTGGCTCCGTACAGTTGATCGGTCCGGGGATATCTCCATACAGATCAGGTATCTATGGCCAATCCTGAGGATAAACTATAACAAATTATGTCTGGACAACCCCTTTAATATACTCCCCTAATGCGCCACACTTTAAAGAGGTTGTCCAGTATATTTTTTTTTCTTTTTTTGTAATTAGTCCGGGGGAGGTGAACCCCCCCCCAACAAAAAAAAAAAACATACTAAAACATACTCACCTATCCCAGGTGCTCCGAGTCCTAGGTCCCTTCCCTTAGGCCGCTGATTGGCCTCAGGGGGTCACGTGATGTCACAGGTAGTCAGGTGCAGGGGGAACTTCCAAAAACAACTGAGCTGCAGGACTGAACCACGATGGAAGACATTGGGGACAGGAGAGAAAGTTTAGGGTTTTTTTTTTTTTTCACCTGCCCCGATGTAATTAAAAAAAAAAAAAAAGTTATCCTCCACATCCCCTTTAATGTCCCCCAGGGTATTGGCCTCCATCACTGCCCACCCACAATGTAATGGCCCCATTAATGGTCCCAATACAGTATAGGGGACCAGTTAAGAGGACACTGTATGAGAGGGGGAATAGTGAAGGAGCCACTGTATGGGGGGGATATTGAAGGGACCACTGTGTGCCCATACAGTGACCCCTTCACTGGTCACCCTATAACAGTATTGAAGTTTTTGCGACTTAGTTATTGTTATGCTGGAGCCCTAAAGCAGGCACCAGCATAACAATACAGTGGGAAATTAGCTGGGGTGAGAGGGGGGGATTACAACTCTCAACAGACCCAGAACATCTGGAGCTGCTGGGAGTTGTAGTTATCAGAGTGGTCAGTGAAGTAGAAAGATTTGGGAGAATAGGAAGAAAAGTTGTTTTTTGTTTGCGTCAGTAAGTTGTACTTACTTTTCACACTGCTGTTCTGGGCTCCTATTGCAGAAACCCGCCGCCGCGCACAGTGTCAGTACGTCAGTGATGCTTGCAGCAACAAGCTGCAACTGGATTGGTTCCAGAGGCTGCCCATCAGGATCCAGGCTACAGGGGGAGGGCCCACAAGAAGGTAGCCAGCCATCTTTAATCATTACAATGTTGCCTGCAGCCTGGGGCCCACTATTAGTCCTCATTTTGAAAATACATTGGTCAGGGGCCTGATCGGGATGATCAGGGGCCGGATAGGGCCCCTGACTGTCCCAATCAAGCCCCTGACCAATGCATTTGCATTGGCAAAATGAGGAATAATAGTCTGGGCTCGGGGCCCAGCTGGGGATTTACCGGTTCCCCAATGGGCCTGTCCGACCCTAAGTGCAAGGGAGGAAGAAGGAAAATCACAGGACTATAATAAAACATTAAATAAAACGTAGAAAATTTACTATTTAAAATATTATAAAATGTATTCTAATGCCAAAAGTCTCACTCACTAACTGGAGGAACTAGAAGTGATAATGTTGGAAGAGAAATATGACATAGTGGGGATAAGTGAAACGTGGTTGTACTCTAGCAATGATTGGGCTATAAATATATAGAGTGTACAAATAGGAAAGGGGGGTGGGGTTTGGTTGTATGTAAAATCCTGCCTTAATCTGGTCCCACGTGAGGACATGTGGGAGGAAAATGAATATGTAGAGTCCTTATTGGTGGAAATTAGGGGAGGAAAAAAGAATAATAAAATACTGTTAGAGGTTTGTTCCAAATCCCCAAATGTAATGGAAGAAGCAGAAAATATACTAATAAGACAAATAGATGAGGCTGCAAAGTATAATAAAGTCATTATTACAGGGGATTTCAACTGCCCAGATATAAACTGGGAGGCTGAAACCTGCAGGTCCAACAAAGGGAACAGTAGTAAAAGATAATTACCTATCACAACTAGTGCAGGACCCAATAAGAGGCAAGGCACTTTTAGACCTAATTTTGACAAAGAAACCTGACAGGTTGTCAAAAGTAGAGTTTGGGGTGTTGGTATATACTATATACATATATATGCAACAGATAGACTTATTTGTGTGCAGAAGTTTACATCTATCTGACAGTAGATGGCGATGTTATTAGTGTTATATGCTGAATAGAGTGTAATGGTATGCTATGTGAGACTTGCTGTACCTTGCTTTTTATCTCTCTATTGTAAAAGGTCCTTTTTACTTTCAAGTTTTGCTGTGTTAACGTTTTGATGCTGTTTACCTCATGTTCTAAGAAGTAAATGCTGATTATCCCATATAATCTACTCTCAAGCTTCTTCTGTGACACAACTATGCAACAGGTTATGGGCCCAGGCATAGAAGACAAAAAGACCCAGTGAATGCAAAAGGATTCTTCAGAACAATTCTCTCCAAACAAGTAAGACAAGTTAAAATGACCAGCAATTCAGAACTCAGACTTACAGTAGCTAAGCTGAACAATGAGAACTATCAGTTATGGAAGTTCAAAGTGGAGATGTTATTGTCTAAAGATGATTTATGGGATGTAATCACTACAGATAGACCCAATGATAATAATGAGACATGGGATAAGAAAAACAGACAAGCAAGAGCTACTATCAGCTTATTAGTGGAAGATAATCAGTTAATCCACATAAGGAATGAGAATACAGCAAAGGGAATGTGGGAAGCATTGAGAAAGTTACATGAAAGATCCAGCTTAAATCACAAATTGTTTCTGCTAAGGAAACTTTACAAGATGAGATTAAGTGCACAGGAAGACATGCAGGAGCACATAAACTCCATGATGGAAGTGATAACACAGCTGAGATCAGTTGGTGAAGATATTAAAGAAAGTCATGTAGCAGCAATAGTATTGTGTAGCTTGCCGGATTCATACACTGCTTTGATAAATGCACTAGAAACAAGACCTGAAGCAGACATTACACTAGAGTTTGTAAAAACACGACTCATAGATGAATACCAGAGAAGGAAAGAACAAACAAATGATTCCACAGAAAAGGACAGTGTAAATGCTCTTAAAAATTACAGATAAGAGGACCTATAAAACAGAAACAAGAGAATGTTTCAGATGCAAGAAAAAGGGACATTTAAAGAAAGACTGTACTATATGGAAAGCAGAACAGAAGTTATACCATAAAGAAAGTAAACAGAAGGTGAAAAGCACAATATCTAACCCACATGCAGATCACTGGAATGGTACATTTAAAGTAACCGATAAAAGGTTATCAATGAGTTGGTATATTGACTCAGGAGCAACAAGTCACATGACAAGTAATAAGAGCTTCTTTACTGAACTTGATCTAAATAAGAAGGAAGCTATTTACCTTGCAGATGGGAGCAAAATAACCGCGGAAGGTACTGGACAAGGAATGCTAATCTATTCTGATAAATTTGGGCATAATTCAAAGATACTAGTAAAGGATGTGTTATATGTTCCAGGACTAGATGGAGGACTATTATCTGTAAAACGTCTAACAGCTAAAGGACTTACTGTAAAATTCAAAGATGATGAATGTACAATCCTAGCAGGAGACAAGATAATAATAAATGTAAAAGCAGGTGAACAATTATATCATCTAGACACATTAAAGGAACAGATGAAGTTATGTACACATGATCACAAGAATTGTATTCACATGTGGCATAGACGCTTAGGACACAGACATCCTGAGAGTATCATGGCATTACAGAACAAAAATTTGACAAAAGATCTGTTGATATCTGATTGCTCAATTATTGTAAGATGTGAATGTTGTATAAAATCTAAAGCTACAAGAGTGTGTATACCTAAAGAGAGTGAAACAAAAGGCACAAAACCACTTGACTTGGTGCATACTGATGTATGTGGACCCATGAAAGTAACCACATCAGGAGGTAATAGATATATGGTGACTTTTATAGATGACTACTCAAGATACACAGTCACGTACTTAATAAAGAACAAAAGTGAAGTTTTCAGTAAATTAGAAGAATACGTGTCAAAGTCGTATAATAAGTTTCAGAGGAAGCCAATCATCATTAGAAGTGATAATGGAGGTGAATTCACAGGACACCAAATAGAGAACTATTTAAGACAGAATGGAATAGAGCATCACAAAACTGTTCCATACACACCTGAACAAAATGGCGTAGCAGAAAGGAAAAACAGAACTCTGACTGAAATGATAAGATGCATGCTAACAGATTCCAAACTACCAGAGAAATACTGGGGTGAAGCAGCAATGACAGCTACTTATCTGCAAAATAGACTTTTTTCAAGAAAACTGGAAAAAACCCCATATGAACTGTGGCATGGTAAGAAACCAAGTGTGAATCATTTAAGAGTTTTTGGTTGCAAAGCTTTTGTTTTTGTTCCAGAAGAGAAACGCTCCAAACTTCAAAACAGAGCCATAGAAGGAATATTTGTTGGATATAGTGACAACTGCAAAGGATACAGAATCCTAGATCCTAAAAAAGACAGAGTTACGGTGAGTAACAGTGTAACATTCATTGAAGATCTAAATGATAACATTATGACATCACTGGAAATGAGAAATGAGAGAGACAACAGTGATATAAGTCCAGGAACATCTGATGAAAAAGAAGTTGAAATTGATAAAGTTCAAAATACTGAAAGTGAAGAGATAGAACTACAGACAGACACAGAACCAAGACGTTCAATGAGAGAAAACAAAGGAAAACCACCTGTACGTCTTTCATACAAGGCAAGTACAAATAAAGTATATGAACCTACATCTTGGGAGGATATATCTCAACTTTCAGAAGAAGAGGCCAATAAGTGGATAAAGGCTACAGAAACAGAAATGAAATCCATGCATGATTCAAAGACATGGACACTGACAGAATTACCAAAAGGGAGAAAAGCTATAGGATGTAAATGGGTTTTTAAAGTTAAATACCAAACAGATGGCACCGCTGAACAATACCGAGCAAGACTCGTAGCTAAAGGTTATTCTCAAAAATACGGAGAAGACTATGATGAAACATTTGCTCCGGTTGTCAAGCATACTACAATCAGAACTTTGCTTGCGGTTGGAGCTACTAAAGGAATGGAATTGAAACATCTGGATGTAAAGACAGCATTTCTGAATGGAGATTTAACAGAAGAAATTTACATGGAACAACCTCCAGGATTCAAAGATAAAGAGAAACCAAACATGGTTTGTAAGCTACAGAAAAGTATATACGGTTTAAAACAAGCCGCTAAAGCGTGGAATGATAAAATCACTGAAGTGCTCATAAATGAACATTTTCTAAGAAGCAAAGCGGATCCCTGTCTATACACAAAGAAACTAGATGACAGATGGATCTATGTACTGATATATGTTGATGATATTTTAGTTTGTTTTGAAAGAGAAAGGTATGAAGCCGAAATACGGAAAATTTTGGATCAACACTTTGAGATCAAAGATCTGGGAAATGTGAAGCATTACCTAGGGATACAGATGGAAAGAGTTAATCCCAGAACTAAACACATTGATGTGAAGTTTCATTTCTTACGGGATCATCAGGAACAAGGAATTCTGAATTTAGAATACTGCCCAACTGAAGATATGACAGCAGATATTTTCACAAAGGCGTTGAGTGCTGAAAGACACCAGAGACTGATGAAGAGATTATATTTAACTGAATAAGTTCTTACTGTTGAGAAAGGGTTTTGGAATATACTATATATATATATATGCAACAGATAGACTTATTTGTGTGCAGAAGTTTACATCTATCTGACAGTAGATGGCGATGTTATTAGTGTTATATGCTGAATAGAGTGTAATGGTATGCTATGTGAGACTTGCTGTACCTTGCTTTTTATCTCTCTATTGTAAAAGGTCCTTTTTACTTTCAAGTTTTGCTGTGTTAACGTTTTGATGCTGTTTACCTCATGTTCTAAGAAGTAAATGCTGATTATCCCATATAATCTACTCTCAAGCTTCTTCTGTGACACAACTATGCAACATGGGGGTCATCTAAGTAATAGTGACCACAACATACGTTTTCATGTACACTTTATAAAGATGAAGGAGGTACAAAAGCACTAAACTTTAGGAAGGCCAATTTTCATCAACTAAGAGATGAGTTTAAGCAGCATAAATTGGGACAATGTCCTAAAAGTGAAGAGAACACAAAGTAAGTAGGACATTTTCAGAAACATCCTAAAAAGGGCCAGTGAAACACATATAACTTATGTGAATAAGTGGGCTAGAAATCACAGAAAACCAATGTGGCAAACTAAAACTGTAAGAGTACGATGTGGGATAAAAAGAAAGTGCTTAAAGTACTAAAACAAGAAGGTAGTGATGCTGCATTAAAAAGTTATAAAGAGAAAAAAAAATTTGTGTAAAAGACAAATAAAGAAGGCAAAGATCGAGGTAGAGAGATAAATGCCAAGGAATGTAAAAATAATCCTAAATTATTCTTCAACTACATAAATAATAAGAGAATAAAAAATGACAATCTGAGCCCTCTCAAAAATAATCTGGGTTTAATGGTGGAGGGGGATGAGGAAAAGGCAGATATATTAAATGTGGTGTAATATGGTGTGTCTAACAGCAATAGATGTTTAAGAAAAGGAAGGTTACTTCTTCCATCATGAATGTGTTTAACCCCTTCCCGCCGGTGACATTTTTTTGATTTTTCAATTTTCGTTTTTGACTTCCTGCCTCCCAAACCCCATAACTTTTACATTTTTCCGTTCTCAGAGCCATATGAGGGTTTAATGTTTGCAGGACTAATTGTTCTTCATGATGCTGCCATTTATTATTCAGTACAATGTTCTGGGAAACTGGAAAAAAAATCTGAATAGGGTGGATTTGAAGAAAAAGTGCATTTGTGCGACTTTCTTACAGGCTTCGTTTTTATGGCATTCACTCTGCAGCCAAAATTCTGTATTTTGGTATGAATCCGGGGATACCAAATTTATATGGTTTTATTTATATTTTAATCCCTTAACAAAAATCTAAAACTTTGCATAAAAAATATTGCCAGAAACTGAGCTCGCTGAGTCTTGAACCCTTGATTTTCCTGCCATGTTCTGCAGCCTTGACCATTATGCTATTGTAAAAGTCTGTTTGGTCTTTGCTGAGCCTGGTCCTTTCTATTGAAGTGATTAGCTTATGGATCTCACCTGCTCTGTAGCCAATCACAGTATAGCAATCCCTATATAAACCCACAGCTTACTCCATCCTGTGCCTGACTATTCTGGCTATCTGCTTTCTGTTTGCCCTGTTCTTCACCATTACTCTACTGCTCCTGTGTACTGAACTCTGCATATGTCTGACTACGGCTGATCTACTGCTCCTGTGTACCGAACTCTGCAAATGTCTGATCACGGTTACTTCTACTCCTTAGGTACTATTCCTGCATCTCTTACTATTTAAGTACTGTACTACTTGCCTCACCAATTGGACTCCAGAACTGATATCTAGCATTGTTACAAATATATTTTAAAAGTCGCCATATTCTGCCACCCATAACTTTTAGGGTGTCTTTTTTTGTGGGGCCAGGTGTACTTTACAGTTATACCATTTTGTGGAATGTCTATTGCTTTGATCACTTTTTATTAAAATTATCAGTGGTGAAAGAGTGAAAAAACGGCAGTTAGGCAATTATTTTTTTTTTCTGCTACGGCGTTCACCATATGGAAAAAATATTTTTATAAGTTTGTAGACCAGGCGTTTTCGGATACAGGGATACTGTATTGCAGTCTATGGGACTTTTGGTAGGTTAATATTGTGGCTGATCATAGACCAACTGCAATAGTAATATCCCTATTGCAGGCCTGGAAGCCCTCAGAAGGCTTCTGGCTGTAAAGGGAATAGGTTGGCTCCTGCGATCTTGCTGCACAGGAGCTGGCCTGCAACAGAAAAGGTACAGGGCCGGAGGGGACTCTGATTGAGGGCATTACCTCTGGGTCTCTGCTGTACATTACAGTGGAGACCCGGTAGCTATGGCAGCCACTCTGCAGCAGAGCAGCCACCATCTTTAACCCCTTAACGACCCAGGGCGTAATAGTACATCCTGAGTCGCATGACGATGTATGGAGAGCGCTCAGGAGCTGAGCGCTCTCCATACACCGCGGGTGCCGGCTGTATAATACAGCCAGGACCCGCCGCTAACAGCAGCGATCGGTGCCTGCACGGATCGCGGCTGTTAACCCTTTAGATGTCGCGGTCAAACGGGACCACGGCGTCTAAATTGTGCAGCCGCCATGAGCGCCGCCATTTTTACCTGATCGCCGCCCTCCAGAACGTCATCGGAGGGCGGCGCTTGGTTGCCATGACAGCCGGGAGCCTATTGAAGGCTCCCAGGCCTGTCATTACATTAGAGCATCGAGCTATTAGAGGCATCGTCTAATAGCAGTGAAGGCATTTTGCTATTCACTGCGATACAGTAGTATCGCAGTGGATAGTATGATCGATCAGACTCCCTAGGTTTCAAGGTCCCTAGGGAGTCTGATCATACAAGTAAAAGTATAAAAAAAAAGTTTTTAAGTATGAAAAAATTTTAAAAAACACAAGTTCAAATCACCCCCCTTTCCCTAGACACTATGTAACACAAATTTTGTTCCCAGCTTTTAAATGTTATATTCCAATTGCTTATGTCTAAAACAAATTAAAAACTGCTTACATTCATCATAAACTTCGCTTTTGTGACCACGGCAACGAAAATTATGCATTTTTACTATAGAAACAGATGATTTTGCATCTTCTCATTTATACAGTCAGACTAAGAACACTATATGCATTGCAAATTTACACAGGTTACCAAAAACTGTTCAGAAGTGTGCGGTTTTCCGAGATTTACGACTATACTGCAAATCAGTTTCACGAATCAATCCCCAAATATAGTCGCCCATCATGTTTTCGTTATATTGTCCTTGGTAACGGCGTTCAAAGTTCATAATGTCCTGGTGAAAGCGCTCGCCTTGCTCCTCTGAATAAGCTCCCATGTTCTCTTTGAACTTATCAAGATGAGCATCAAGGATATGGATTTTGAGTGACATCCTGCAGCCCATTGCAGCATAGTTCTTTATCAGAGTCTGAACCAGTTGTACATAGTTTTCATCTTTATGATTGCCTAGGAAGCCGCGAACCACTGCGATAAAACTGTTCCAAGCTGCTCTCTCCTTCCTATTCAGCTTCTTGAGAAATTCACTGCACTCTATTATCTTCTTGATTTGTGGTCCGACGAAGACACCAGCTTTGATCTTTGCTTCAGACAGCTTAGGTAAAAGATCTTGGAGGTAATTGAAAGCTCTCAACTCCTTATCTAGAGCCCTGACAAATTGTTTTATGAGCCCCAACTTGATGTGTAGTGGTGGCATCAGCACCTTGCGTGGGTCCACCAGTGGCTCCCATTTTACATTGTTCTTCCCCACAGCGAACTCTGTCCGCTGAGGCCAGTCCCGCCTGTGGTAGTGCGCTTCAGTATCCCGGCTGTCCCAAAGGCAAATAAAGCAAGGATACTTAGTAAAACCACCTTGGAGGCCCACCAGGAATGACACCATTTTGAAATCTCCGATAACTTCCCAGCCGTACTCATCATACTTCAAGGCACCTAGCAACATCTTGACACTGGTGTATTCCTCTTTCAGGTGCACTGAGTGAGCTACAGGAAGAGACAGATACTTGTTCCCATTGTGAAGCAGCACGGCTTTGAGACTCTTGCATGAGCTGTGTATGAAGAGGCGCCACTCATTCGGGTTACAGGTGATACCTATAGCCTCGAATAGACCGGCCACATTGTTGCAGAAGCACAGTCCATCTTGATGACTGAAGAAGATGGAAAAAACTTCCCAGATAATTTCTAGATAATTCTAGAAGTTCTAGATAAGTCTGGACAGTTCTAGAAACTTCTTGATAGTTCTCACAATTCCAGAAGCTTCTTAAGTATCTTGAAATATTGCGAATATCCTTAAAAATAGATAAATTTCAAAATATCATTGTGCTGACCACAAAAGCAAAGTTTACAGGGAATAATAACTTTTTTCTATTCAATTAAGGTACAAACAATCAGGAAAACACACTTAACTGGGAACAAATATTTTTTTGAAAATTGTTACATGGTGAGATCAGATATAAAAGTAAATAAACAAAAGTAAGCATAAACACTTTAGGTATCCCCGTGCTCCAAAATGCCCGAACTATTAAAATATTAAAATATTTATACCATATGGTGAACGGCGTAGCGGGGAAAAAAAAATCAAAATGGCCAAATAGCGTTTTTTTTTCAACACTTTGTCTCTTATAAAAAATTGAATAAAAAATGATCAAACCATCAGATCTTTCCCCAAATGGTATCAATAAAAACATCATGTTGTCCCACATAAAAAGACACCTTACCCAGATCCATACATGTAAATATGAAAAAGTTACAGGTGACACAATATGGCGATGCAAATTTTTTTTTATATTTAGCAAAGTTTTTAAAAGGTATCAAAACATTACAAATACTATATAAATTTGGCATCGCCGTGTTCGTACTGATGCGCAGAATACAGGTAACATGTCATTTTTACCACACAGTGAATGCTGTAAAAATTAAACCCATATGAATTTGGCGCAAATGCAGTTTTTCTCCAATTGCACCTCATTCTGAATTTTTTTCCAGCTTCCCAGTACATTGCACAGCATATTGAATAGTGACATTACAAAGTACAATTTGTTTCGCAAACAATAAGCCATCATGTGACTCTGTGAACTGAGAAATGAAAAAGTTATGGCTCTTGGAATGTGGGGAGGGAAAAACGAAAATGCAAAAACAAAAAATGGCCCAGTCATTAAGGGGTTAAAGACCCAGCATCTGCTGTACTATTACGGCAGATGTCGGGAAGGGGTTAAATATTTTATTCATATAAGGTGTCTTACTTGTGTGAGAGAAAAAAAGCATGTGTTTTCAATGTGGTAAGAGCATATGACTTATGATTTCAATTACAGGCTGGCCTCTTTTTAAGTGGGAGAACTTGCACAATTGGTGGCTGACTAAATACTTTTTTTTCCCCACTGTATCCTGTGATTAGTTGATTGACAGGAGCACATTGTGACATTGTGACCTTTTTTTTGCCAAGTATAGAGTCAATGTACTCTACTGTAGGATTCCCTGGGACAAGACTTTTCAAATAAAGGCCTAATTAAAATTCAGGATGCATCCAAAGAAAGTAAAATACATATAGATAAAGATGTCTAATATTTGTTTTTGTCCTATGTGGTCCATTATATTGAATGGTTATTATGATATAACAAATACATATGAGTTACATCAATCAACAAGGAATCTCACATAATTTTAAAATGAGGTCTCAGTGTATAGTTGTGTGAAAGTTTCAGGGGTGTGTGTGTAAATCCATTTGAGTGTCAATGAGAGCTGCCATGACATGAGTGCATGAATGAAATGAATATAGAGTTAGATAAATGAAGATTATTTAGTTACTGAATATTTTCTAGTAAAGGATTAACTTAACAATATATTCATCATCTTTGTTAAAAGCTACTTAATAAATATTGAATATTGACAAATGTTTATCAGGAGAAATTGAATTAAGGAATAACAGATATTTTATTGATGGTGTGTAAACCTATTCATAATTTATAACAAGTATTGTTTCTTTGTATCAATGGTTATATAGTCTTACAAATGTACACTTACATACGATCAACAACTACAAACATGGGGAAATATATTTTGAAAATATGCAAATGAAGTAAGATCAAAGAATAAGGTATATCAAGAGATATATTTTGTCTTAACATACAAATCATATGTTTATTCTTGAAACTTCTGATCACAGAACATTACATGTTTTGAAATATTTACATTGTATATTAATAATTTTGTATATTAATGTGTATATGTAGATAGATAGATAGATATACACAGTGGGGAAAAAAAAGTATTTAGTCAGCCACCAATTGTGCAGGTTCTCCCACTTAAAAAGAGGCCGGCCTGTAATTGACATCATAGGTAGACCTCAACTATGAGAGACAAAATGAGAAAACAAATCCAGAAAATCTAATTGTCTGATTTTTAAAGAATGTATTTGCAAATTATGGTGGAAAATAAGTATTTGGTCACCTACAAACAAGCAAGATTTCTGGCTCTCACAGACCTGTAACTTCTTCTTTAAGAGGCTCCTCTGTCCTCCACTCATTACCTGTACTAATGGCACCTGTTTGAAATTATCAGTATAAAAAACACCTGTCCACAACCTCAAACAGTCACACTCCAAACTCCACTATGGTGAAGACCAAAGAGCTGTGGAAGGACACCAGAAACAAAATTGTAGACCTGCACCAGGCTGGGAAGTCTGAATCTGCAATAGGCAAGCAGCTTGGTGTGAAGAAATCAACGGTAGGAGCAATAATTAGAAAATGGAAGACATACAAGACCACTGATAATCTCCCTCGATCAGAGGCTCCACGCAAGATCTCACCCTGTGGGGTCAAAATGATCACAAGAACGGTAAGCAAAAATCCCAGAACCACACGGGGGGACCTAGTGAATGACCTGCAGAAAGCTGGGACTAACATAACAAAGGCTACCGTCAGTAACACACTACGCCGCCAGGGACTCAGATCCTGCAGTGCCAGACGTGTCCCCCTGTTTAAGCCAGTACATATCCGGGCCCGTCTGAAGTTTGCTAGAGAGCATTTGGATGTTCCAGAAGAGTACTGGGAGAATGTCATATGGTCATATGAAACCAAAGTAGAACTATTTGGTAGAAACACAACTCGTCGTATTTGGAGGAGAGTGAATGCTGAGTTACATCCAAAGAACACCATACCTACTGTGAAGCATGGGGGTGGCAATATCATGCTTTGGGACTGTTTCTTTGCAAAGGGACCAGGACGACTGATCCGTGTACATGAAAGAATAAATGGGGCCATGTATCGTGAGATTTTCAGTGTAAACCTCCTTCCATCAGCAAGGGCATTAAAGATGAAACGTGGCTGGGTCTTTCAGCATGACAATGATCCCAAGCACACCGCCAGGGCAACGAAGGAGTGGCTTCATAAGAAGCATTTCAAGGTCCTGGAGTGGCCTAGCCAGTCTCCAGATCTCAACCCCATAGAAAACCTTTGGAGGGAGTTGAAAGTCCGTGTTGCTCAGCGACAGCCCCAAAACATCACTGTTCTAGAGGAGATCTGCATGGAGGAATGGGCCAACATACCAGCAACAGTGTGTGCCAACCTTGTGAAGACTTACAGAAAACGTTTGACCTCTGTCATTGCCAACAAAGGATATATAACAAAGTATTGAGATGAACTTTTGTTATTGACCAAATACTTATTTTCCACCATAATTTGCAAATAAATTCTTTAAAAATCAGACAATGTGATTTTCTAGATATGTTTTCTCATTTTGTCTCTCCTAGTTGAGGTCTACCTATGATGACAATTACAGGCCTCTCTCATCTTTTTAAGTGGGAGAACTTGCACAATTGGTGGCTGACTAAATACTTTTTTTTCCCCACTGTGTGTATATATATATATATATATATATATATATATATATATATATATATTCATTATAGAAGAATGTATACCTTAATATGGAAAGAGGAATTTATTTTTAATTTTGCCTTAGCAGAGATAAAAGTTTTGATATTCTGCTGGAAGAGTCTCAGGTTACACTACTTTTGTAGATATTTTTGGTTCTATTTATGGGAGGTTGGTATTCCAGATGGTTCAAGAGCTCATGGGAGTATGAAAAAACAGTTATTAAAAGATTGTAAGACAAGGTTATCAAATGTCATTACCATGTTTTGAATAAATGAATAACGTTGGGTATTATGTACAGTGTTGGACTGGGATGTCTGGGGCCCACCAGTGGAATTGTTTCTAGGGGCCCAACATCAGGGCCCCTGCAAATCAGCTGTACCAAGACAGGGCGGCTAAAGGTAATATACCATGCTGAGCTGTGAGGAACCCAGTACAAGACTATGAACGAGAACTGTCAGGGAGGGCGTTCCTCATAGCGTAGCTGTGGTATGTAAAACAGCATATACATGAGGACGTGAAAGGTCCTCTTTAAGGCTAAGGCCCCACGTGGTGTCCTGCAGCAAAAAAAATCTGCGGGAAAAACTGCAGCGGCGACGCATCACAGTTTTTCCTGCAGCACTTTGCACAGAAAGTTTGCAGAGGTTTCCTCTGCGGACTTTCTGCTTCAATTATATCTACAGGAAAACTGCCAGCATTTCTGTAGGCATAATTGACATGCTGCGATTTCCAAAACTGCGTCTATTTTGGAAATCGTAGCGTATCCGCTGCGCGTATTTTACTGCAAAGTGGAGATGGGGGCCACATGGTGAAAACCCACAAACAAACCTGGCATTTTACATCTAACAAATCCCATCCACACATTGTGGAAAAATACGTGCAGCAGATGCACTGCGATTTCCAAAACCGTTGCGGTTTTGGAAATTGAAGCATTTCAATTATACCTACAGAAACACTGGCATTTTCCATATAGGTGTATTGAAATCAGAAAGTCCACAGGGGAAACCTCTGCGGACCTTCTGTTAAAAGCGCTGCGAGAAAAACCGCAATGTTACCGCTACGGTTTTTCCTGCAGCGCTTTTTTTTTTCTGCAGCCTGGTATGTGGGGCCTTAGTCTTAATAAAGCCCAAGTGCCACTTTCATTAAATTAATTGACCCTCATATTATTCCCCTGATTCCCCCTGACATAAATACTGCACCTCTAATGGCTCCTTATATTAATGACCACCCCCTTATGTTCATCATGCCTCCTAATATAAATGATGCCCCCTAATGGACCTTTATATAAATAACCTCCCCCTTGTATTAATAATACCTCCTAATAACTCTTATATAAATGACCGCCGTCCGTGCTGAGAAGCAGACATCGTCTGTGGTCTTGGCGTCTTGTAAACCGCAAGCCTGTATTGGCTTGCGGTTTACAATACTGTTAAGTTGCAGGTTACGTTTTAACTAGATCGGTGTCTGCAGACACCGATGTAGTTAGAAATAAAGGATGTATTAATGGCGGCCTCGGGGTGGGCCCCCAAAAATTCAGTGGGCCCGGGGCAGCCGCCCCCTCTACCCCCCGCTAGCTACGCCTCTGCCTGATCGGTAGAGGGCTGACACACGGCCCCATCAGCTGTACGGAGCCACTTTCGGCGCCTGTTCTGTACACAACACAGGGCCGGAAGCAGAAAGCTCCATCCGCTGTATAGGAAAAAAAAAATAAAAAATTATCCTGGACAATCCTTTAATGTACCCCAGGCTACTAACCTCCATCATTTCCCCCCCCCCCCAACAATATAATGGCCCCATCAATGGTCCCCATACAGTATAGGGGACCAGTGAAGGAGCCACTGTATGGAGTATATGCTCCACAGTGGCCCCCACACAGTATTATAAGCTCCCAACAGCCCTCTCCGCTTCGGTGCTATTATTATACTCTAGGGTCTCCTCAGACCCCAGAGTATAATAATCGGGGACCCAGGGAAGGTGATTAAAAATAACAAACATTCATACTTACTTTCCTTGGCATGCTCACTCCATCCTGCCATCTTCAGCGTCTTCAGTGTCTTTCGACGTCGCTGCTGAGGCCTGTGATTGGGCCTCAGTGGTCACGTGGTGGCGCACTGACGTCATTACGCGGCCGCGCCCCCATGTGTCCGCTGGGACCTAATCACAGGCCTCAGTCACATGATTGAGGAGCACTGGAGAGATCACTGTGCCCAGGAGAGGTGAGAATGTATTTATTGTTTTCAGTCACCTCCCCTGGGCTGCCATCTATTGGAAAGGGGCCTGCAATATGCCAGGGCCCCTTTCCAATAACAGTATAGCGGTCGGGGAACCAGGCTTTTCCCGACCGCTATCATCTCCAGCTGGCCACAGGCACCATACCCCACCGAGCCCGGTCGTGGTCGCACCCCCTGCGACCACTATTGTTACGCCACTGCTCAGGGGCCCGATCAGGATCCCGATCGGGCCCCTGACCAATGCATCTGCATTGGTAACATGATGACTAATAGTCGGGACTCGGGGCCCACCGGTGGATTCACCAGACCGACCCTGATTATGTATCAAATTAAGAACACAATGTATGACAACACATTCATCTTTCAACATGTTGAAGTTTCTGGTGTATCTGTGCTAAACTATAGGCAAAGAATAAATATTGTAATTTTCCTGTAAAATGTTAATAAACAATCAAATCACATGTGTTCCTAAAATTACATTGAGATCTGTCATCAGAAGTTAACTATATTGTACCAAAAGTACTATTATGTAATAGTTTTTAAGGAAAAATAATTAATATTATGTCATTAATATTATAAATATTGTATATAGGCTATACTATAATCTAGGAATTTACCTATTTTTGGTGTAGGGCTAGGGAAGGAAAAGTTGTCTTCAAGTCCAATATTATGGTAAAGACTGATATCTAATGTTAATAAAAGACTTTGACAGCTACGTATTCAAGAAGAAAAAGAAAAGCTTAAGTGCAAGGAAATAACTGAAAGGTACAGTAACAAAGCTATACTTAATCTTATACCAAGGACTGTGTTCATTACTTGATTTTTTTTTTTTTCAGTGACAATTATTATTGGAGTTTGTAAACATTCATAAGATGATGGGACTGAGTTATTATGAAGTTTGTTTTTCAAAGTTCTTATGGAATCCTATCAACTGCAAAATTTAAATGGAAGTTTGGTTGAGGAGTAAAAAGGTTATATGAATGACGATACAGCCTTAAAACAGATAGTTTTTATTGATGCATTAGAGACTGCAATACTGTGAATTGTGGAACCTGCTTAAACAAGCAAGGATCGGTGTCAAAATTAACACTTGCACTTCAGTTCCAGAAGTGTTACTGGCCAAGATAATTACTCATCAAAAGATGAACAAGCAAATTCCAGGAATTAGTATCTGTATAAGAGGTGTATATCACACAATACAGATTTTATTTTTATTATACAGTGGGGAAAAAAAAGTATTTAGTCAGCCACCAATTGTGCAGGTTCTCCCACTTAAAAAGATGAGAGGCCTGTAATTGATATCATAGGTAGACCTCAATTATGAGAGACAAAATGAGAAAACAAATCCAGAAAATCATTGTCTGTTTTTTTTTTAAGAATTTATTTGCAAATTATGGTGGAAAATAAGTATTTGGTCACCTACAATCAAGCAAGATTTCTGGCTCTCACAGACCTGTAACTTTTTCTTTAAATAAACAAGGTGAAACACAAACACTTTGCGTATTCCTGTGTCCAAAAACGCCCAGTCTACAAACATGAAAATATTTTTTCCATACAGTGAACACTGTAGTGGAAAAAAAAATCAAGAGCCAAACTGTCATTTTTCGCTGATTCAGCTCTGATAAAAATTTGAAAATAAAGCAATCAAAATATCAGACATTCCCCAAAATGGTATAAATAAAAAGTACATCTCGCCCCACAAAAAAAGAAGTCTTAAATAGCCCCATTCAAGAAAAAATAAAAAAGTTACAGGTGTCAGAATATGGCAACTCCAAGAATTTATTTATTTTTACAACGTTGTGGGTTTTTTATGGGGTTAAAACGTAATATATATATATATATATATATATATATATATATATAACAGTCATGGCCAAAAGTTTTGAGAATGATACAAATATTAATTTTTACAAAGTCTACTGCTTCAGTTTTTCTAATGGCAATTTGCATATACTCCAGAATGTTATAAAGAGTGATCAGCTTAACAGCAATTACTTGCAAAGTCAATATTTGCCTAGAAAATGAACTTTATCCCCCAAAACACATTTCAACATCATTGCAGCCCTGCCTTAAAAGGACCACCTAACATCGTTTCAGTGATTGCTCCATTAACACAGGTGTGGGTGTTGATGAGGACAGGGCTGGAGATCAATCTGTCATGATTAAGTAAGAATGACACCACTGGACACTTTAAAAGGAGGCTGGTGCTTGCCATCATTGTTTCTCTTCTGTTAACCATGGTTATCTCTAAAGAAACACGTGCAGTCATCATTGCACTGCATAAAAATGGCCTAACTGGGAAGAGTATTGCAGCTAGAAAGATTGCACCTCAGTCAACAATCTATCGCATCATCAAGAACTTCAAGGAGAGAGGTTCCATTGGTGTCAAAAAGGCTCCAGGGCGCCCAAGAAAGACCAGCAAGCGGCAGGACCGTCTCTTAAAAGTGTTTCAGCTGCGGGATCGGGCTACCAGCAGTGCAGAGCTTGCTGAGGAATGGCAGCAGGCAGGTGTGAGTGCATCTGCACGCACTGTGAGGCGGAGACTCTTGGAGCAAGGCCTGGTCTCAAGGAGGGCAGCAAAGAAGCCACTTCTCTCCAGAAAAAACATCAGGGACAGACTGATATTCTGCAAAAGGTACAGGGAGTGGACTGCTGAGGACTGGGGTAAAGTCATTTTCTCTGATGAATCCCCTTTTCGATTGTTTGGAACATCTGGAAAACAGCTTATTCGGAGAAGAAGAGGTGAGCGCTACCACCAGTCTTGTCTCATGCCAACTGTAAAGCATCCTGAAACCATTCATGTGTGGGGTTGCTTCTCAGCCAAGGGAATCAGCTCTCTCACAGTCTTGCCTAAAAACACAGCCATGAATAAAGAATGGTACCAGAATGTCCTCCAAGAGCAACTTCTCCCAAACGTCCAAGAGCAGTTTGGCGCTCAACAATGCCTTTTCCAGCATGATGGAGCACCTTGCCATAAAGCAAAGGTGATAACTAAATGGCTCAGGGAACAAAACATAGAGATTTTGGGTCCATGGCCTGGAAACTCCCCAGATCTTAATCCCATTGAGAACTTGTGGTCAATCATCAAGAGACGGGTGGACAAACAAAAACCAACAAATTCAGACAAAATTAAAGCATTGATTCTGCAAGAATGGACTGCTATCAGTCAAAATTTGGTCCAGAAGTTGATTGAGAGCATGCCAGGGAGAATTGCAGAGGTCCTGAAGAAGAAGGGTCAACACTGCAAATATTGACTTGCTGCATTAACTCATTCTAACTGTCAATATAAGCTTCTGTTACTCATAATATGAATGCAATTCTATTTCTGTATGTGATAAAAACATCTGACAAACACACATAAAAACCAGAGGGCAGCAGATCATGTGAAAATACAATATTTGTGTCATTCTCAAAACTTTTGGCCATGACTGTATATATAATTTGGTATCCCTGGAATAATACTGACCCATTTAATACAGGTAACATGTCATTTTGGCAGTACAGTGAAAACAAAGCCTGTAAGAAAGTCACACAAACACAGTATGGAATATTAAATGGTACCATTATGAAGTTAAATTTGTCCCTCCAAAAATTAAGCACTCATACAGTTTTTTGAATAGAAAAATAAAAAAGTTATGGTTTTTGGAAGACAGGGAGTCAAACAAAAAATGGATGTGGTGGTAAGGGGTTAAAGGACCTTATCAACCCCTTAGGGACTAGATGTTGTTCCATGTAAATTTTGAGGAAATTAGCATCCAAATAGTGTTGCAAAGTATCTTTAAGTAATTTTTGAAGTTCGCCAAAAAGTTCTTTAATAATTTTGGAGGCATTTTTTATACCTGCTTCTGAAATGGTTTTACTTTCCATAATGGTGTCAAAAGTCAACATCCGCACTAAATGTATAAAATTCTTATTTAAAATCGTCAGTATAAAAAAACATCCCCAGCCCAGAGAAACCTTATAGGCTAAGGCTCCATGTTGCGGAAATGCAGCGCTTCTTGTTGCAGATTTTGCTGCGTTTTTTTTTTTTTGAGCCAAAGTCAGAGGCTACAAAAGGAATGGAAAATATAGAGGAAGCATTTAGACGTTTCCCTTCTGTTAAATCCACTGCAAGCTCAAAGAAACGAAGCAAAATCTGCAACAAAAAACGCTGCGTTTCTGCAACGTGGGGCCTTAGCCTTAAACTATACACAAGGAGTAGCAATACAAGCAAGAGCTAGACACATGTAAAAGTGAGAAGTAAAAAAGTAGACTTTGGAACAGGGTCCAAAACAAAAAATTACATTTGTATAATGTGTATGGTGTTATATACTGTATTGTCCCTCCTTTGTGTATAAAATTTTAATGTTACATGACAGCAATCTTCTTGTATTCTATACAGTATTTTGGCTGCTGATTTAGATAATATCTTCCGAAATTATATATATATATCAGAAAAAGTCATCATGGGATTCCATACAATTTCAGTATTTCATTTTCCTTTTAGAATTATCCTTTCTGAAGTTGTAGCTCTATGTAAACCACAATTTAATAGTAAAGTTCAAAATATTCTATTCTAATTAGCATTTAAAAATCTTTTATCTTCAACCACTTTGTTATGCGAAAAGAAATCAAAGCACAATAATTTGGGGGTGTGGTTTAGCTTTTGCCTGGAACAAACGTGCCTTCCATGTGCTCCGACCCTCTGGCCATATATTCATCACTCTACAGAGGGCACTGCAGTACTGCAACTTCAGAACTATCCTAACAGAGCCTTTGGGTTCTTCCTGCCACCAATTGAACCCTCGAACTCCTGGGTTGACTCCTCTGCCCATCATCTAAGCTACCAGTGAGTACTGTATTTACCTCTTAGTCCTTGTTGAGTCGACTGCCCTATGATAACCACCGTTCAGCCAACGAGGTGGACATCTTGGCCTTAGGCTGAGGCCCCATGTTGCGGAAATGCAGCTTTTTTGTTGTTGCAGATTTTACTGCTTTTTTGAGTTAAAGCCAGGAGTGGATTGAGGAGAAGGGAGACTTATATGTATTATAGTAGAAGTATAGATTTCTCATTCCTTTTGTTGCCACTCTTGACTTGTCAATAACTGCAAAAAAAAAAAAAAAGCTGCTTTTCCACAAGTGAGGTCATTGACTAAACAAGTTTAAAAAAAGGGGTGTGGCTTCATAGGTCTCACACCCCTTTCCCCTTTCCTAAGTTGCAAAACTGTGCACCAAATTTTTGGTGTAAACAAAGCCAACTAATAAGTGGTGTAAACTTAGACTCTAATAGAGCCTTCTTTCAATTATACAGTTTTCCCCAATAAGCATATCCTTTTGTTCTATTATGGTAATTTACATATATCATTACACTCACAAATATAGTTTCATTCCGTTTAAACAATTCGCTCTTGGTGTGTTGTTTCTTTTCTTGTCGATAAGTGTATTTGCTAGAGATTTCCCTGAAGCATAGGGTGGGCTCTTAGACTCTTAAGCATTGTTGACTCCTAGGCCTTATTCACAAATCCTCATTTCACATATGTATGACGTTCGCATTTTGTTGAAAAGCGGATCAATCGCGGACAGCACACCATCCACAAATAAGCAGGGTGGAGTGCTGTCTACAAAATTGCACAGATGTGTGAATAAGGCCTTAGGGTATGCAATAAAATTTGTGGCAGAAAATTTCTGGTACATGGTGGATTTTCAGTGGACCTACCTTTGGCTAAAAAAAATTACAAATAAAAATTTTATACAGTAGATGCAGTCCCCCTCTCCTCTCTCCCATGGATACTGTATTTCAGATATAGACACCCCCGGAGCCATCAGCAAAGGGAGACATGACTTTGGAATGGGGGAACCAATAACTCCTGCAGTTTCATCTTTGTGCAGTAGTTGTGTAGATTTATATGGGCTGGTTCAGCTTTAAGAGTATAGGTGTGCATATTGAGCTTTAGGAGTATATAGTGCCTAGTGTGTTACTGTAGGGAGGGAGATGTTTAGGAATAGATGTAACTTTCTGTCTCATTCATTTCTTCCTCTTTCTCACCACAAGGACTGGAGGAAACATGTCTGCAGACTCAGGGAGTATAATATTGGGGTTTATCACCTCACACAGCACTAGTGTCACCACATTCACATTACACATCACTACTAGTTTAGTATCCCCATCCTATATCATACTGTATATGCTGCAGTATTACCACAGGATCTATCCTGTCACAGAGTCCCCTCATGTATTTACCTATGATCTTGGATTTGCACATACTGCTCTGACACCAGACATTCAGCTGATGTGTTAATTCTAGCTTTGGGTTATCCATATGGAATGCGAGTATTGGGCTGGAATCAGATTTGTTCTATGTATGAGTTTCCAGTGATCTTCATCACAGTACCATATATATTTTTAGACACTCACATAATTAGTGGCTTGTCCACTTTTATTGGATAATAAATGTTAAGTTTTATTATATTATTTTTTTTTTTTTAATTCCACTCCAATTCTGTGACATATGTACTGGACATGCTGTTTATATTGACCCTGCTATATACAGGTCCTTCACTGTATATGTAGTCCAGCAGTCCCTATAGTTCCTCCATCTTAGTGCTGGTCCTATATATGGCATCTACTGATCTATATGTGACTTCCATATCAGGGCTGTATACTGAGTCCTGTGTGGATATATGGCAGCTATCAGCCACTTTATACATGCTGTCCTGCTGACGCTGCTGTCTATAAAATGTCCGCCCTTACCTCATGTAGCTATTTCATCTTCCATTTGGAAATTCATCTAGTACCTAAAATGGTGGATGTTATAAGACTGTGTAGATTACATTGGGCCTTATCTAGAAGTTTTTTCACATCTTTGTCTTCTAGCAGAATATATTATATCTAGTTCATATTTATAGCTCTGAAAGGTGTTCATGCAGGGCTCAGCACATGGTGGGGATGTGGGTGACTCAGGTGCACCTTGCTCTGTAGGATACACAGATTTGTATAGTTTTATAGCCAGGTATATACGGTGATATACTGACCTCCATGTTATAGGCTGACCTCTAAGTCATCAACACATGTAGATAATGGATATCAGACAAATACTGCATCAGATTATTGCATTTCTTACTCTTCATGTGTAGCCAGTGATTTAGGAGCATTTACAGTCTGTATCTGGATAAGTATATGGATTACTATTATTATATGTTACTATGATATCATATAATGCAGCAGCTCCCATCCCTGACTATGACATATCATATACTATGTGATGGGTTATTTCTCAGTGGTGTCCTATAATAGTATAATTTTGTGCCCACTGACAGCTGCTCAAATCTATCCTTATTACCTACATAGCTCTGGATTATTCTGGAGCTGGCATAATTTAGTATTATTGCTTATACAGTATTTAGGGTGAGCCATCTAAGTTATTTCTTTTAGAGCACCTTTAATTCCATGGTGCTGTGTGTGTGTGTATATATATAATATGGATTTACTTACATACATAGTGCCAACATAGGTACAATATGTACATAACTAACTAGCTGAGTGATCTAGTACACGTGGATGAGAGGACCCTGCCTGCATGGGCCTCCAATCTTTAGGCCAATGTTTTACTGTGTTATAGTCAGTGGCCTTGCCTTTTAATGTAACCCTATAGGGCATGGTTCCTTAGGATTGGGATGCATACACAATGTCCTCATGCCTCCAAGCCAGTGTTTAATTGCTGGTGGTTTGGGATACACTAACAACCTGTTTTGCCATTTCTTGACTGAACGTGGTTAATAGAATGTAATTTATTTATTTACTGATGTTATGTCCAAATTGCAGAGTTTGAAATTTTTGCATTAACTTATATTCCCATTCTTTCCTCTTCCTCTGCTTCTTAAAATGTCCCATTAAAACCACAACCCGCAAATCTTCAATAGAGTGGTCTTTTCCGGAGAAATGTGCAGCCACTGGGAGATCTGTTCTGCTGTTATTAATGGTGGATCTGTGCGAGTTCATGCACTAAGTCTCTGCCCCGTTTCCTGCACATAGAGGCCTGTGGTGGGACATTGCACACATATTATGAGATACACCACATTGGAAGACCTGCAGAAAAATGTCCCCCTAATCCTGTGCACCTGTTGTGACTGTGGGACAGGTACACTGTCAGCGGTGTGGATGTGCTTGCAGGTCTTGCACCTGTTTTGCAGGCAAGGTGAGGTGCCATTTTCAGTTGGGGCCTTCAGGGCACTCCGGACAAAAATACGCCGTAGGTTTGGTGGTTGCCGAAAGGAGAGGAGAGAGGGGACTGAAAATATGTCCTTGAATGATCTTGCTTTGCGAAGCCGCTTGACACACCTGCGATCAACCTTCTTTCTTAACCTCCCACTCTCACACCATGAGTGGACCGGGTCATAGGATAATATGAAACAAGCTTTTTAAATTTTATATATTTATTAACCCAAGTGGGTCAGTACTAAGCATTAACATATACAGAAATTGGTTTCAATGACTAAACAAGCAGAAAAATATCGGCAGAGGCTCATAGTCCATTTCTCTAGGCCACAACAGGTTTTTGGGCCTAGGGCGCATCCTTAAGTGAGTTAAAGAAACATGTCTTCTACATGCTATCCAGAACAAAGGGAAAGGCTTCAGGCCTCCATGCTAGGCCCCTGCAGCTCTGCAACAGGGAAAATGAAGTACTATACAATTATAGTCATTCAAATGAATAGTAATAAAGCACAGGTCCAAAGTGGAAGACCCTCTTTGTAACTACTCTTCACTGTGGCCAAGACATTAAGATCCTGAACAAGATGTTTGTTATATTTTAATGACAACAATTTGTAATGCATTCAGGGGTATCTAGGATGTGTTTTTTTTTTTTTATGTATTTTGCCAGTCGTGTATTTTAAATTACATGTTTCTAAATATTCATTACAAAATTCACCCTCACGCTGTTCCACTATAAACATGTCAGTACCAGGGTGCTAGAAACTGATGGTAGGTGTAGGAAATCACAATGCAGTAGCTGTAGTGGAGTTGACAGAAATAACTTGCTAAAGTCTGCACCAACAATTAGAGTATAACAACTCGTCAAACAGACAGAAGTCATTAGCAGTCACATAAAGATCCTTAAATGAGAAGAGAACGAAGGAAATACTCTAAATATGCTATACAGTTCAGTCAGAAGCAGGCAATTATAGAGTAAGGTTATGTAAATTGCCTTCCCATAAACCAACTGTGAGTGTTGGGGGAGTGTCTGTACAGCAGCCACTAACTTACCTACTTCACAACACTCCCTTGTATACTCCCCCTAATAGTCTTTTGTATAAGAAAAGTGCATTACAAATTTGTCAAAATATTAGACATCTTCACACCAAAGTAAAAACAAAAAATCTCTGTGAATGTAGAATTATCTTTATTGTAGTTACTGTATATTATAGTTAATTCTTGTAGGCATGCAAAACACAACTATTACTCTGAAATGTACATGTATAATAGCACTACATTATTTATTGATATTGAAGTTTGTTATGGAAGTTCACTAGTTAAAATTAAAATTGTCAATAAACAGGAAGAAGAGGGTCATGACCAGTAATGGGCGAACCTCTCAACATTTGTTTTGTGTTCAGGTTCCGCGGCGCGGGTCCCTGATTCATTACGGGTTGAACAAGGTCATTATAATCCACACCTTAACCCTAGCATGCATGACATCACAAATCTACACTTTTACGTGATGGGGGCCTTTTGGGCCCCCTGTGCAAATCATATGGAGAAACTCACATAAATAACTTTTATAAGTTTATTTCAAAATTGCAAAATAAGATATGAGTAATGTACAACATTTTAATAATTTCTTGTAGAAAACATCAAAAAAAATTTTTTTTCCAAATTTCAAACAAAGATATAAAAAACACACAAAGGTATATCTAAAAAAAAAAAAAAAAAAAAATTAAGAAACCAAATTGCTGTGGCCCTGCTGTTAAAGAGCCAAACTCTTTGGTGTCAAGAAGTAGTCAGCAAAAAAAGTTCTGAATTTCCAGGCCTGACGACCCAGATCTTCCTTGCTTTGTTAGGTCAAAAGGAAGTGATGAAGGGGCAAAGGATTGCTCTACATCAATATCCACGGCATCATAAATACGTAAAAATGACACTGGCTTATATAACCAGATCCACATTCTCAGGATCAAGTTATATTGATGAATGAAACATTCTCCACTTACTGGCAAGTGTACCATTAGTGCACTCAACATACAGAGTCATGCAGAGCTGGTAATTGAAAACATGCTTCCGATTGCCCAGTTCTCGACTAGGGAAAGGATGAAAAACATCCTGGGGAGAGTGCAAAACCCTCAGCAACAAAAACAAAAGGTGCATCTGGTCCAGAAGAGGAGGGCAGTGGGCAGGCTTCAGGTATGGACAGCTGATTGTTATGAAGCCACTGACCCAGTCTGGGAGACCTGAAAATGCCAGTGCTCCTATAGACTCCCATTTCTACAGAGACAAAACAGCAACTGCTGTCAGCCACTGCCAACAGCACAACCGAGAAAAATAGTTTGTAATTGTAGAAAGGGGAGCCAGATTTTTCTGGCTTCTTAACCTGGATTTCTTTCCCATCCAGTGCCCCTATGCAGAAAATTAAAAGGATTCTGAAAACCATATGCTATCTTTAGCCAGTCTTCTCTGGTGGGTGGAGGCTTCACTGTATCCTTTAGAGTATCCCATATGATCTGATATGTAGACCGGACAATCCCAGCAAAGGTGGATGTCCCCAGAAAAAACTCAAAGTGAAGTGAAGAAAATGAATTTCCATTTGCAAGGAATTTGTGAGGAATTTAGGATAAAATAAAATTAGTGGTAGTCCATTAAAATTTAAGGCATTCACACATATCAGAGCAAACCAGCACATATTGATCAGAAAGCGGCATACTAATGAAATATACATGCATATATATATATATATATATATATATATATATACATACAGTCATATGAAAAAGTTTGGGCACCCCTATTAATCTTAATCATTTTTAGTTCTAAATATTTGGGTGTTTGCAACAGCCATTTCAATTTGATATATCTAATAACTGATGGACACAGTAATATTTCAGGATTGAAATGAGGTTTATTGTACTAACAGAAAATGTGCAATATGCATTAAACCAAAATTTGACCGGTGAAAAAATTTGGGTACCCTTATCATTTTATTGATTTGAATACTCCTAACTACTTTTTACTGACTTACTGAAGCACAAAATTGGTTTTGTAACCTCACTGAGCTTTGAACTTCATAGCCAGGTGTATCCAATCATGAGAAAAGGTATTTAAGGTGGCCAATTGCAAGTTGTTCTCCTATTTGAATCTCCTCTGAAGAGTGGCATCATGGGCTCCTCAAAACAACTCTGAAATGATCTGAAAACAAAGATTGTTCAACATAGTTGTTCAGGGGAAGGATACAAAAAGTTGTCTCAGAGATTTAACCTGTCAGTTTCCACTGTGAGGAACATAGTAAGGAAATGGAAGACCACAGGGACAGTTCTTGTTAAGCCCAGAAGTGGCAGGCCAAGAAAAATATCAGAAAGGCAGAGAAGAAGAATGGTGAGAACAGTCAAGGACAATCCACAGACCACCTCCAAAGAGCTGCAGCATCATCTTGCTGCAGATGGTGTCACTGTGCATCGGTCAACAATACAGCACACTTTGCACAAGGAGAAGCTGTATGGGAGAGTGATGCGAAAGAAGCCGTTTCTGAAAGCACGCCACAAACAGAGTCACCTGAGGTATGCAAAAGCACATTTGGACAAGCCAGCTTCATTTTGGAAGAAGGTCCTGTGGACTGATGAAACAAAGATTGAGTTGTTTGGTCATACAAAAAGGCGTTATGCATGGCGTCAAAAAAACACAGCATTCCAAGAAAAACACTTGCTACCCACTGTAAAATTTGGTGGAGGTTTCATCATGCTTTGGGGCTGTGTGGCCAATGCCGGCACCGGGAATCTTGTTAAAGTTGAGGGTCGCAGGGATTCAACTCAGTATCAGCAGATTCTTGAGAATAATGTGCAAGAATCGGTGACGAATTTGAAGTTACGCCAGGGATGGATATTTCAGCAAGACAATGATCCAAAACACAGCTCCAAATCTACTCAGGCATTCATGCAGAGGAACAATTACAATGTTCTGGAATGGCCATCCCAGTCCCCAGACCTGAATATCATTAAACATCTGTGGGATAATTTGAAGTGGGCTGTCCATGCTTGGCGACCATCAAACTTAACTGAACTGGAATTGTTTTGTAAAGAGGAATGGTCAAAAATACCTTCATCCAGGATCCAGGAACTGATTAAAAGCTACAGGAAGCGACTAGAGGCTGTTATTTTTTGCAAAAGGAGGATCTACTAAACATTAATGTCACTTTTCTGTTGAGGTGCCCATACTTTTGCACCGGTCAAATTTTGGTTTAATGCATATTGCACATTTTCTGTTAGTACAATAAACCTCATTTCAATCCTGAAATATTACTTTGGAGGTGGTCTCTGGATTGTCCTTGACTGTTCTCACCATTCTTCTTCTCTGCCTTTCTGATATTTTTCTTGGCCTGCCACTTCTGGGCTTAACAAGAACTGTCCCTGTGGTCTTCCATTTCCTTACTATGTTCCTCACAGTGGAAACTGACAGGTTAAATCTCTGAGACAACTTTTTGTATCCTTCCCCTGAACAACTATGTTGAACAATCTTTGTTTTCAGATCATTTGAGAGTTGTTTTGAGGAGCCCATGATGCCACTCTTCAGAGGAGATTCAAATAGGAGAACAACTTGCAATTGGCCACCTTAAATACCTTTTCTCATGATTGGATACACCTGGCTATGAAGTTCAAAGCTCAGTGAGGTTACAAAACCAATTTTGTGCTTCAGTAAGTCAGTAAAAAGTAGTTAGGAGTATTCAAATCAATAAAATGATAAGGGTACCCAAATTTTTTCACCGGTCAAATTTTGGTTTAATGCATATTGCACATTTTCTGTTAGTACAATAAACCTCATTTCAATCCTGAAATATTACTGTGTCCATCAGTTATTAGATATATCAAATTGAAATGGCTGTTGCAAACACCCAAATATTTAGAACTAAAAATGATTAAGATTAATAGGGGTGCCCAAACTTTTTCATATGACTGTATGTAACATATTGTGATGAAAGCAAAAGTATCAGACTAAAGATCTATGAGAAAGGGCTGTGTCAGAGTCGGGAACAATTTCCTAGGGAATCTGAGTCAGAGAGTCTGTGGAAATAAACAGTCAGAGTCAAGAAACAGTGGTGTGGCCAACTGACCCCACAGCCCTGGAAGAATCAAAATTATAAAAATAATGTTTTGCAACGCAGCAATAATGTCAGTCATTAAATAGACCAAATATATGTTTTTTATTAGAAAATCTACAATATTGTAATACAGAGTACACAAGGCAATATGCTTAGCAAGGTAAAATTAAAACAAAAGTAATCAAGGTGATAATGGGCCTTTCTTCAGGTGATATTGCACACCTCATATTGTTGTCCTGGCGAGTGAGACCAGCGTGCACAAACCTCAAATGTCGGAATGGACATCCAGCAGAACAAATTAAATTTCTCAGGGTACTGACGCAGATCCTGGTAGAGCTTGTGGAAGTGCCCCTTTCACTATGTTGAGACACAATGGGAGAAACCCATTATCTCTGCAGCTTCCTTCTCAGTTCTTCATCAAACATCTCTTGATGCTTGCCAAATTGCTGAGAAGTCAGCCAAGGAAGAAATATATGGTCCCTAAATCATACCCTCATGGTAAGCTAGCCAAAAGCAACTAAATGCCAAAATTCAGTGTAACAAAAGCAAAGGGATCACACATAGGCTAATTAAGCTAGAAAAAAAAAAAAAATAGCACCCGTTCAATCATTTGGCCCTCTTTTGTGTCCTTTCATTAGTTTTCGCATTAAAAAACTCCCCAGACAGTTAAATGCAGATGCAAAACGGATCATAGGCTGCAGGAAAATGGATCAGCTGAAATGCTGAAAACCAAGCACAATGCTTGTAAGTAAGGGCAATAAATCCTCTGACCTCTGTGATAAGGTTACACTTGTGACTTGAATCTTCATGAAGATACATATCACATATTCACAAAATCACATATTTTAGAGCAACAGAATTACTTGACACCAGCTTTTCTAGAACTGTGAAAAATTTGCTGAAAATAAACTTTTTTTTTCAGGTATATTTATGAAGTGCCTTTATATATTATTACTTTTTTTTTTTTTTTATGTCAAAAGTTTTTATTGAAATTTTTGCATAGATATCATACAAAAGGTTAACATAAGGAATGTAAAATGCAAATTACAGTCATGGCATTACAGGTCGCCAGTACACAAGGAGTACAAAATATTCTATATACATACAGCATGCACACAAATATATAGTAAATTACATCCTAGTATTCTGTAAAATAAAACATAAACACATGTAGATAATTAGCTAGACTTGGCAGAGCATTGTGCACAAACAGTACGCACATCGTGGCTATGAGGGGGGAGGGGAGAGGTCGGAACAAGCGGGAAAAGTAAAGTATAGTAAAGTATAGTAATGCGAAGTCCCATCTACCAAATAGGTTAACGCAAACTCGACTCAACACCACACAACACAACAGGCCTGAAGAACAAAGGGAGAGGGAGCGCACCACTCTGTAGCAACCGGTAGAAAACACTGGAGGCCTGTCCCGTAAACACGCGCGCAGACCCACCTGTGCCAGCTGTAGACAAGAATTGCTGAAGCATAGAGATAGTCCAATAAATACCCTAGAAATAGTCTAGTGTAGTGTACCGTAGGTGAATGAAAGGAAGACAACGTATATCCCGGGGTTGAAAGTAGCCAAAACATATGGTCTGTCAGAGGATATGGGGAAAGCTGTCGACCATATCTCCCAATTTCTCCTAAACTATCTAAGCTCCCACCATTGCATGCATAGATTTGTTCAAATTGATAGTTCAATGATACGACTGATATCAATTCTGACAGTGATGGACAAGAGGTGGATTTCCATCTGCGCGCAATAAGTAGGCGAGCGGCTCCCAGAACCTGGCACATGACAGTTCTATACCTGCGCAGCACCTCATGGATGCCCGGCAGGAGCAATGCCATATCGGGCGCCGCTCTCACCCCTCCTCCACACAATGTGTTGATCAGGGAAAACGCGGATACCCAGAAAGGCTGAATGAGTGGGCAGTGCCAAAACACATGGAGCAAAGAGCCAATCCCTCCGCAACCTCTCCAACAACATGAAGATCACGAAGGAAAGAATTTAGCCAGACGGAGAGGCGGGTAATACCAGCGCATGAGCAATTTGCTGTATTGCTCCCAGTGCGAGGCACATACCGTGGATTGCTTAGCCCACCTAACCGCCTCCCGCCAACAGTGAACCTCAAAGCCTCGGCCCAAATCTTCCTCCCAGAGAAGCATGTGTTTTGTTTTTTGAAAGGTACAATCCATGTTCAGCGTACAATACAAAGTTTTAGTGGCATAAGTAGCCGGGGTGGTCCTAGAGTGCAATAGGTCAGCGGCCGACTGTGGCAGGTTTATTTGAACCAAGGGGGCGGCGGATAAATAGGAAGCTAATCTAACATAATTAAATGTCTCTTTTGTAGGTAGGTTATATTTCTCCTCTAGCGTGGAGAAGGGTACCATAGTTTCACCTATGTATAAATCAGAGATATACTTTAACCCACAGCTGCTCCAAGTGTCTAGGGACAAATGTGGGATCTTATGAGGGAGCACTGTGAGGCAAATTCAGGGTGACCCCAGGGATGTTGCTATCTGAGATGTCACAGAAAGCGTGCCACGCCTTAACTGTAGCTAGTACAGCCGGTGGTACAGAAGGTGGTAAGCGCCCGGCGGACACGGATGCTAACAAGAAGCCTTCCCAGTCGGTAATCTGAGCCATTTTAGTCTCCACATCTCGCCATAGTTTATCATGGTTCGATGTAAGCCAGAATTTAAGTTGCCCTAAAGTTATAGCTAAGTGGTAATGGTACAGATTAGGTATTCCTATACCGCCATTTTCTCTAGATTTAAAGAGTGTATGTAATGCTACTCTGGGTTTGCAGCCGCTCCAATTGAAAGCCACCATCTGCTTTTGGAAGCTCTGAAAAACAGACCTAGGTATCGGAACAACTAGGGTTCTCAAAAAATAGAGTATTCTAGGAAGGATCAACATTTTATATAATACTATCCTCCCCATCCATCCGTGTTCAAATTTAGTCATCACATCCAGCTCTTTCTGAAGGGAAACTAACAAACCTGGGAAGTTGGCTTTAACTAGATCTTTTGGGTCCGCAGTCAGCTGAATTCCGAGATAGGGTAACGATAGTGGGCACCATTGATACGATGAAGAGTCTTTAATATAACATATCTGACTTTGTGTCAGACTAAGTCCCAAAATCTGGGACTTGGATTCGTTGACTTTATAGTATGACAACGCTTCAAAGTCCGACAACGTCCGGGCAACCGTGCAGAGTGTGTTGTCGGAATAAGAAAGGGAAAGAATTACATCATCTGCGAATAAATTAATTCTATGGTCTACATGGCCCAACTTAATACCAGTAAGGCCAGGGTGCGACCTAATTTTTTCCGCTAAAGGCTCCATCATTAAGGAAAATATTAGGGGGGACAGCGGGCATCCCTGTCTCGTGCCGTTAGTGATAGGGAAGGGGCGGGAAAGAACCCCATTCAACAGCACCCGTGCGGACGGGTCAGAATAGAGTGCGGAGATCGCAGTAGCTATGGGGCCCGAAAAGCCAAACCTACCTAGAACTTCAAAAAGATAACCCCAATGAACCCTATCAAACGCCTTCTCCGCATCCAAGGACAGGAGCAGGGAAGGGTCCTTAAAGAAGTGAGAGCTACATAGTGGCCCTTGGGGTCAGTGATGACATGTACGAGCTGAAAGGATACCGTATTTTTAACTGCTATAAGGACACCTGCAACCTTCCTAGAGGCATTTGAGCAGTAGATGTATGGGAAAAGTCTATGAGAAAACCTTGGTGGACGAGGGTCACAGAAGTGCATTTCTTGCAAACATATTACATCTGCCGCAGATCTGAGAGCCTCCTTCCACAACAGTGAACGTTTAAAGGGACTATTCAGGCCCCTTACATTAAGTGTCAAAATTTTTACTCCCATGAAAACATTTAAAAATGAAGTACACAAACTGGCAGTAGGACTGAAGTACTAGAGTGTTCCCAAGAATAAATCCATCAGGCCTAAGAGGGTAAAACTGGTTAAGAAAAGTGTTAAACCTAGAACTAGTTAACAATAAAAAGAGTAGTTATACAAAACCGTGCAGTATAATACTGCACAAACTTGGGGGAAAGTTTGCCATAGAGTACAAACACAAAAGGTATCACAAGTGACTTACAGAGTGTCCATTGCAGGTTATTCACTCGGCAGAGCTATTAGATTTCCACAGAGGATCCAGTTTGTGGGACTCAGTTCTGGATGGCTTCTGGACATCAGGGGCAGGTGGTGGTAGGTTCCATTGTAGCAGTAGATTCTTGCCAGTGTCGAGGGAGTTAAATGTATGGGTTGCTCCATTCTTTACGACAATAATTTTTGTAGGGAATGACGCATCGGCGCCATCTTACCCAGAGACCTGCGCTACAAAAAAGTAAGTGAGCCGCTTTGGGGGGCCCTTTTTCCCCCGTTTCACCATCCTGCGATGTCCCCTGATGTTGCTGGACCCCTATCAGGGTAATAAGCCACCGTATGTCAGCGCCGAGCGGAGCGATGATCCGCTAGTTGTCTGTGAAACCGCGGAGCTTTCTCAAGCTGCGGCCATATACTTCGGCAGTCAAGCCACGCCCATTACTTTCTTTTCTTAACATTATAGCTACTGTACTATAAATGGTATACTACTCTTTTCCAACCAATTCACATTAGAGCACACATTGGACAAATATTTGGACAGAAAATATGATATAAAGCATGCTATTCTTAAATGATCATAAGTAAAAGAAATTTGTGCAAAAATAAATAAATCAAAAGACAGACAGTACAGACATATCTGAAATAAAGCAGCAGAGTGGAAAATTGACTGTCACCTTCATAAAACCCCCAGCAGTGCAATATAGACAACCAGTGCATATGGTTTAATATTAATTTTGAATATTTTATCTTATTTTCTGAATATATTTGTTATTTTGTTTTACCTTGACTATGTTATTATTAAGTTTGATTGTGTCATCATTATATTGCTTATGATGTATGCCTTATCTTCCGGAGTTTTCCTAGTTGTTCTTGTAATGTTTTTTTGTGTTTATTTAAAAAAAAATCATCAAATATAAAAATGAAGCTACAGAAAGGAGATAGAGACAATACTCTGGATAAACTATCCATTACAACATTTCAGGTTGTCAAGCATTTCTGTTTGAGCTGAAACCTAACAATAGATGATTCGTTTATACACATACACAGTGGTGCCTTCTTCTCATTTTCAGATTTATATTTGCATCCTTAAGGACATCTATATGGCATGATTAGTGTACCAAAGACGTTTTGAAATTGCACTGGCCAGGTCTCTTCCTTCCTTAGGCTAAGGCTCCATGTTGCAGAAAAGCACCCTTTTTTGTTGTAGAATTTGCTGCATTTTTTTGAGCCAAGGCCAGAAGTGGATTGAGCAAAATGGAGACTAGTAAGAGCTTTCTTTATACTTCCCATTCACTCTGTAGCCACTACTGGGTTTGGCTCAAAAAACCACAACAAAATAAAAAAAAAACAAAAAAAAACTGTTTTTCTGCAATGTGGGGTCTTAGCCTTAGACAACCGTGACTCCCAGTCCACTCAGAGCTCAAGCCAGACCACCTTTATTGTTGTAATCAGCATGGTTTCAGATAGACAGAGTTTATTACTAAAAATTACAAAGTTATTTTCTTTGCAATACAATAACACATATCAATTTATTTCTTGGGACAGTAAAAGCTAAGAATATCAAATAAAAAACACAATAAGAAAAGAAGGCAATAATAGTGACAATATTCCGGAAGTTGAGGATGTCTTGGTACGTAATCGGCTATAGGTAGAGAAAATATATGTGACAGCATTAATAACAGTAGTAATTACCATATGTGGATTTAAGAACCTAATGAAGCGTATTAGCATAAAAAAGGTAAACACTAAGTAACATAACCACATATATATGTAATAGTTAAAACATGTTCAACACCATCGGAATGAACGTGGAAGGGCCGAAGATATATGCGTATGAATACGTGGATGCAACTAACTCTCATGTTTGTTATGGTCACAACAGGCTGCAAACTGTCAAGCCTCATATTTTAGGGGAAATGATATTAGGGTTATCAAAAAACCTAGGTAATCTGTGGTTATTGTCAAGTAAAGTGAACCCAGGGGAATCAATTTCTGTCAAAGTGGGTATCCCCCAGAACTCCTTGGGAGAGCACTTTCTCAAATTGAAACGTTTGATGGAGCATTTTGATTAACTCCTCTACTATCAGTATTGTTGAGGATTTCCAAAGTTTAAGTAAAGCCATTGTAGCTGTGAGAAGAGCGTGGCCTATAATCTTTCTACACTCAGGGTGATAGTATCAGAAGTGTTACATCTGTCGTTGCTGCTTTAAGGTTGTCGTGTCAACATATGGAAGCTTCCTGTTCTAGACTTTCATTCCTTTGTCAATCAGGGCCTGAGCAGGCCTTCATAAACCACTCCCTCCTTGGTCAGGTTGCTGGTAAATTTCGTTATATTCCAGTTCGATTGCTGACCTCGCTTTGATTACTTCTATACTGATCTCTGATCTCAGATTTACCAGCCGTAAAAAAAAAAAAAAAAAAACTTTTTCCACATTTTACTATGGAACACATTCAGACCTTGATGGACCAGATGCAGGGTATTTCTCAGCTGGTGCAGGATTTAGCTGAGAGGGAGGGTACAGCAACAAGAAGTGTCCCAGTCACAAGCCTCTAAAGTTGCCTCTGTTCCCATAGAGCCAAATAGTAACCTTCCAGACAGGTTTTTGGAGACAAAGTCTTTTGTCAACTTTCGGGAGAGCTGCAAGTTGTATTTTCGCCTGTGACCGCATTCATCTGGAAGTTAACAGCAACGTGTGGCAATTATTATTTCTCTCCTACAAGGGGATCCTCAGTCCTGGACTTTTTCATTGAAACCACATGCCCCTGAACTATTTTGTGTGGAGAGATTTTTTTTGGTGCCTTGGGATTGTTATATAATGAATCTGATCTCCTGGCGGTAGCTGAATCAAAGTTGCTTTCTCTGTGCCAGGCCCACCATGATGCAGAAGATTATTGCTCAGAGATCCGCAGATGGTCTGCTCAGGCACAGTGGAATGGCCCTGCTCTCAGCTGTCACTTCCAAAACGGTCTCTCTCAATCTGTAAAAGACTTGTTGGTTAATTATCCGCAACCAGCTTCACTAGAACAAAACATGACTCTGGCCATACGTTTAGATAGACGTTTACGTGAACGGAGGAAAGAACGTTTCAACCAAACACTAGAGCAATATCTGAGATGTTATATTTCCGATAATCAGAGTGGTTAACTTATTTGCCGTTAGCTGAATTTGCAATAAATAATCATCACCATGTTTCATTGAATACTTTGCCTTTTTTTGTAATTATGGTTTTCATCCTCATTTTTCTTTTATCTCCTGCTACTGATAATCCTGAAGTAAACAGAGGCAGAAAAACTGTGGACAGTTTGGGCTCAGGTTGAATTGAACCTGGAGAATTCCCAATCAACCTCTAAAAAGAATGCTGATAGAAATCGTTCTGCTGGTCTTGTTTTTTCTGTGGGGGAGAAGGTGTGGCTTTCCTCAAAAATTCTGCAGTTTAAAATCCCATCGCATAAATTGGGTCCTAAATATATTGTATTTTATGAGATTGTTGAGATTACCAATCCAGTATTTTTCTGGTTGTCTCTTCCTCAGTCATTTAAAATACAGAATGTCTTCCACAAGTCTCTTAAGAAGTATTTGCCGCCTGTAATTCTTCCCCGATAAACCCCCTCCTCCTGTTCAAGTTGAGGGGGATCAGGAGTTTGAGGTACTGAGAATTGTAGATTCGCGCAGAGTCAGGGGTGTTCTTCAATACTTCATTCATTGGAAAGGTTATGGACCTGAGGATTGAACATGGGAACCAGCTTGGTCTGTTCATGCTAAGGTTTTCATAAAAGGTTTCCTTTTAGTTTCAATAGTTTTTATTTGAATTTTCAAAAAAATTAAAGGTAAAGAACAAAATTGACATATATTGCGATGTACATTGGTATACAGTATAATATAATTTGCGAAATAATATAATGCTTTCTTTTCCAAAATACATCTTTGGGTTAAACATCCATAAGACAGATATTCAAAATACTAAAACAGTAACACATAACTATAACAATAACTTTCAGGCACAGTCAACGGGCTATCATGAATCACACCTAGGACATGTTCCTCAGTTCCGACCTTCCCTTGGTTGTAAGGCCTCTGTTTGTGTGTACAGTCATGGCCAAAAGTTTTGAGAATGATACAAATATTAATTTTTACAAAGTCTACTGCTTCAGTTTTTCTAATGGCAATTTGCATATACTCCAGAATGTTATAAAGAGTGATCAGCTTAACAGTAATTACTTGCAAAGTCAATATTTGCCTAGAAAATGAACTTTATCCCCCAAAACACATTTCAACATCATTGCAGCCCTGCCTTAAAAGGACCACCTAACATCGTTTCAGTGATTGCTCCATTAACACAGGTGTGGGTGTTGATGAGGACAGGGCTGGAGATCAATCTGTCATGATTAAGTAAGAATGACACCACTGGACACTTTAAAAGGAGGCTGGTGCTTGCCATCATTGTTTCTCTTCTGTTAACCATGGTTATCTCTAAAGAAACACGTGCAGTCATCATTGCACTGCACAAAAATGGCCTAACTGGGAAGAGTATTGCAGCTAGAAAGATTGCACCTCAGTCAACAATCTATCGCATCATCAAGAACTTCAAGGAGAGAGGTTCCATTGGTGCCAAAAAGGCTCCAGGGCGCCCAAGAAAGACCAGCAAGCGGCAGGACCATCTCTTAAAAGTGTTTCAGCTGCGGGATCGGGCTACCAGCAGTGCAGAGCTTGCTGAGGAATGGCAGCAGGCAGGTGTGAGTGCATCTGCACGCACTGTGAGGCGGAGACTCTTGGAGCAAGGCCTGGTCTCAAGGAGGGCAGCAAAGAAGCCACTTCTCTCCAGAAAAAACATCAGGGACAGACTGATATTCTGCAAAAGGTACAGGGAGTGGACTGCTGAGGACTGGGGGAAAGTCATTTTCTCTGATGAATCCCCTTTTCGATTGTTTGGAACATCTGGAAAACAGCTTATTCGGAGAAGAAGAGGTGAGCGCTACCACCAGTCTTGTCTCATGCCAACTGTAAAGCATCCTGAAACCATTCATGTGTGGGGTTGCTTCTCAGCCAAGGGAATCGGCTCTCTCACAGTCTTGCCTAAAAACACAGCCATGAATAAAGAATGGTACCAGAATGTCCTCCAAGAGCAACTTCTCCCAACCGTCCAAGAGCAGTTTGGCGCTCAACAATGCCTTTTCCAGCATGATGGAGCACCTTGCCATAAAGCAAAGGTGATAACTAAATGGCTCAGGGAACAAAACATAGAGATTTTGGGTCCATGGCCTGGAAACTCCCCAGATCTTAATCCCATTGAGAACTTGTGGTCAATCATCAAGAGACGGGTGGACAAACAAAAACCAACAAATTCAGACAAAATTAAAGCATTGATTCTGCAAGAATGGACTGCTATCAGTCAGGATTTGGTCCAGAAGTTGATTGAGAGCATGCCAGGGAGAATTGCAGAGGTCCTGAAGAAGAAGGGTCAACACTGCAAATATTGACTTGCTGCATTAACTCATTCTAACTGTCAATATAAGCTTCTGTTACTCATAATATGAATGCAATTCTATTTCTGTATGTGATAAAAACATCTGACAAACACACATAAAAACCAGAGGGCAGCAGATCATGTGAAAATATTATATTTGTGTCATTCTCAAAACTTTTGGCCATGACTGTATGTACCGACACTCAGTTTTGTCATTTCTTATTTCCTACTCCTCCGCTGCTCCATCTACCCCGAGGTTAGCAGGTTTAACCCCCTCCCACCCAGTCACTGCATCCCCCCTCCCGGATTTCCTATAACAGCTTGGTCCTCTCTCAGAGCGAACCGAGAGTAGATCCACGCTTCCCAGATTTTCTCAAAGCTATGGAAGGAGTTATTTCCCAGTGCGAGTACTCTTTCATATGTGTATGTGTTGTTTACGGCCATTAACATATCCGACATGGGTGGAGGGGCTACTGTCTTCCATCTCTGCACCAACATCAATTTGGCTATGGTCAAAATTTTGCACATAAGTTTTTTGTGTGCTTTCAGTGCATTGGGAATTCCGATTATCAGAATAGCCATATTAGCGGTGTATGGGAGTCGGAAGTCGAATAGCTCTGAGGGCATCTCAAAGACCCTGTCCCAGTATCCTTGAATTATGGGGCAATTCCCCAAAATATGGAGAAGGGTTCCTCTACCTCCACATCCCCTCCAACAATTCCCGGATTCGGAGGGATAGGCTAACTGTAGCATAGTCGGGGTCCTATACCATCGTAATACTATTTTCATGGCCGTCTCTATATGTGTACTACACTTTAAGGATATATGGATCAGCTTAATTGTCTGCTGCCATTCCTCTAGGGTGATGACTATCCCTAAGTCTCTCTCCCAACAACGGAATGGGGTAGATCTAGTGAAGGTCGAAAGTTCGTCCATTTTGTCATACAGAAAACGCGATCCTCTCACCTTGGTTGACAGCCAAGTGAAAAGTGCACCACTATGGGGCAAAAGCGTCACAGGACGTTTAGACACGAAGTGCCACATTTGAAAATATTTAAGGAAGTCGCCGTTAGGGATTCCGTAGTGCTGTCTTAGGTCTGCAAACAGTATAGGTTGTTTAGTATCGGAATATAATTGAGAAATCTGCGTGATTCCCCAATCTGAGATTCCCAAATCGTCGATTACCCATGCCATTAGTGACAAAGGCATTTCAGAAATATGAAAATGTTTCATAGGGTTAGCGTTCCCGTGCATTAGCTTCCATGCCGCCAATGAGGCAACCATGACCGGGGAGAAGGATCCAGGAGCTGAAATGTTCCAGAAGGGTAACCACAGCGCATCTTCCAATTTTAAAGGAGCTATAAATGCCTGTTCTATGTGCAGCCATGGGACCGCGGTGTCCATTGATTTCCACCTAGCGCACTGAGTGACCAGCGAGGCTATATAATAGTTTCTTATCATCGGAACTCCCAGCCCTCCTGCCTCCTTTTGTTTAAATAGGAAGCTTTTGTTGATTCTAGGTCTCTTCCCATTCCATATATACTTTGAAATCACCCTTTGTGCTGTTTCAAAGAAGGAAACAGGAATGGATATCGGGAGCGTGCGGAACAAATATAAAAGTCTAGGAAGTAGTAACATTTTGAAGGCCGCTACTCGGCCTATCCAGGAGGTATCTGTTTTTGACATTCGCTCTGTCTCAGTAGTTGCAGTAGTTTTAACATTGGTATATAGTTACTTCTATAAAGGGTCCCTGGGGATGTTGTCATCTGAGTCCCCAGGTATTGGACATTGTCTTTCCTCCAATCAAAGTCATAGTTCGACTTAATTTTATGAAGCAAAGAAGGAGGGGCATTCAAAGGTAGCGCTTGTGATTTGGCCATATTCAGTTTATAAAACGATAATTGCCCAAACTCAGCAATAGTATCCATTAAGCGAGGAATAGATGTTTGTGGCTTAGACAGGGTGAGAATAATATCATCAGCGTAGAGCGATATAAGATGAGTTTTATTCCTTATATCAATGCCCCTTATTCCCGTATCTAGTCTAAGTGTTTGGGCTAATGGTTCCATGGAGAGAACAAATATCAGGGGCGACAGGGGGCATACCTGTCTGGTCCCATTTGTTATCAGAAAAGGGTCCGATACCACTCCATTGGTGAACACTCTCGCAGAAGGTGCAGAGTATAGCGCCTCTATCGCTCTCAAAATAGCTCCAGAGAACCCCATAGTTCTGAGCACCGAGAAGGCATACGACCAGCAAATGCGATCAAACGCCTTCTCAGCATCCAATGCGAGGATCACCGCCTCCACTATCCTACAATCAATGTGATGTATGAGGTTCAAAATGCGTCTGGTATTATCGTAAGATTGCCTCCCTTTGACAAATCCCACTTGGTCATTTTTTATCAAGCTCGGAAGACAGGCTGCTAATCTGCTTGCTATTAATTTGGTATAGATTTTCAGATCAGAATTCAGTAAAGAGATAGGTCGGAAGTTTTGGGGGTTAGTGGCCGGTTTTCCCGGCTTTGGCAGCGTAACCACTAAGGCCTCTTGGTTTTCTTTTGGGAGGGTACCAGATTCAATCGCGGCCGCCAGGAAGGACAGCAACAGGTCCTTCAGGATTGGGAAAAATCGTTTGTAGTATTCATTAGTAAGGCCATCAGGGCCCGGAGATTTATGAGATGGCAGCGATTTAATAACTGACAACAACTCCTCTGAGGTAATGGGTGTATTCAAAGAGTCCAGTTGTGACTCAGTGAGTTTAGGCAATCGGGCAAATGCAAGGAAGCGCTCAATATCGCATCTCGTTGGGGGAGCTACCGCTGTGTCTTCCGCGATATTATAGAGACCTTCGTAAAATGATCTAAAGGCGTCAGCTATGCCTCTTGGGTCATATATTTTATATGTCCCATCCTTACTGTGAAGGAATTGAATTCTGGATTTCGCATGCTTTTGTTTAAGTTTGGAGGCTAGGAGTTTGCCTGCTTTATTGGACTGAGAATAATATGTAGCTTTGGTCCTTTTTAGATTTTTCTCGTATTTATGCAATAAACAAGCTGTCAGTTGATGGCGTAATGTCATCAATTTTGCTGCATTTGATGGTGAGGGGGACTTTTTATTACTGTAGTTGATGGATTTTATTTGGTGGAGCAATCTATCTATCTCTGCCAATCTATTTTTCTTTTCTATATGCCCCAAGCGAATGAACGTTCCTCTAATAAAGGCCTTGTGAGAGTTCCACAGTATATCAGGGCTAGGGGCAGAGGGGGCATTAATCAGAAAGAATTCTTTCAGATCATTCTCTAAAGTTGCTTTTAATTTCGGTTGTGACATTAAGAATTCATTGCACCGCCATACGAACGTTCTTGGGCATTCATATTTTTCTGCTAAGGTCAAGGTTATTGCTGCATGATCTGACGAGGTGACTACTGAGATATCAAATTGCAAGGCCATGGGGAGGCTGGATTGTTCAAGTAGAAATAAATCTATCCGTGAGTAACTATTATGTACAGAAGAGAAATATGTATAATCTCTCTCAGTATTGTGGAGAATACGCCAGGCGTCAAATAATTCATGGCGCCATAGCGCTTGCGAAAAAGAAGGGTGGCGTGTCGACACACCCGAAGTGGTATCCACCACCGGGTCCGGAGCCATATTAAAGTCTCCCATCAATATTAAACATCCCTGCTTCCTCTTTTCCACCGCCTTTACCAGTCTCCCTAAGAATGCCACCTGTTTCCTGTTGGGGGCGTAGGCTGATACCAGCATATAAGTAACACTATTGAGAATGCAAATCAGTATTCTAAATCGCCCCCCCGGGTCTGCATATTGTGACAATAGTTGAAACGCTACCGAGTCCCTAATTCCAATCAATGCTCCTCTATGTTTCGAGGAATAGTGAGCATGGAATACATTTGGGTATGCTGGGTGGTGAATGCGAGAAGCATCTGCCTTCAAGAGGTGGGTCTCTTGCACTGCAAGAATGTCACAGCCTTGGTCTCGTGCCTCGCGCCATAAATTGGCCCTTTTTTGAGCAGAGTTCAACCCTCTGACATTCATAGACATAACTTTAAGCACCATAATATACAATTAGTAATGCATTAAGAGTCTTACCACACTTGCCCATACCAAAGGATGTCCCTGTTTGGTGGAGTTGTCTCCACCATTTGTATTCATTTCGCCCAGTGTGCCAGAACCAGAAAGGAAACAAACCATAGAAACTACAGAACCGATGGGCACCCCATCTTAGCTGCATCAAGGGAAAAAAAAAGAGAAGGAAGAAGAACATAGTACAGCGGACCAGCAGCTGTCGTAGTCTTGGGGGGATAAGTTCAACAGCAGCAAACATATGGAATCCAAGATAGGTGAGTCTCTAACTTTGTAGCCCTCTATGTGGACGTCTTTGGGTTTTCGCTTGGCGCCAACCATCCGATACTGGACTGGGTGGATTTTTGATTAGAGGATCAACTATCGGAATATTCCATGCAGTTAGCAATTTTTTCCCTTCCTCCAGAGTCTTAATAACATGTACGCGATTATTGCGGGAGACGATCACACGGACCGGGAATCCCCATTTATACAAAATGTGATGTTGACGTAATGCTGTAGTAATAGGGATGAATTGTTGCCTGATTTGTAATGTCGTAGCTGAGAGATCTGAAGAAATGGAAATTTTGTGGTATGGTTCAGGTAGGCGGTCTGTCTTCCGTGAGGTAAGCAGAACCAGCTCTTTAGTGCGGTAGAAATGGATCTTTGCCAGAACATCCCTGGGTATCGTTTCATCTAAATGTGAGGGTCTCGGAACTCTGTGAGCTCTGTCAATAGTTAAGTCCATTTTCGTAAGATTCGGTAGTAGCGATCTTATCATGTCTTGGAGGAAAACAGTTAAATCTTTTGGAGGTACTGATTCTGGGATCCCTCTAAATTTTAGGTTATTTCTTCTGAAACGATCTTCTAAGTCGGCTATCTTAGCTTTAAGAAAGGACACATCCCTTTCCACGTCGTAGTGCGCATCTATAAGCTCATTATGTGATGCAGCAAATTCCGCCATTTTAGATTCAACATGTACCGTATGGCTTTTTAACTCTTGAAGATCTCTATCTAGCGGTTTCACCATAAGGGACATGTCTGTCTTTAATGACTTACAAAAGGCCATGAGCATATTTTTCATGGAAGCCTCAGTTAGCAAACTTTCTGTTTCCGGTATATCTGGAAAGAAATCAATAGATGGAGGTGTATGTTGTATAGTATCGCTCACCTCTTCTCCCTGCGGATCAGCGTTCTGGAGCCTGGGCTTTTGCATTACCGGGCTCGCGGTAGCCGAATGCTGCGTCTCCAGGCTGGATGCAGCTGCAGGCTTCGCGGCGCCATTTTGTGTAGGCCCGTGATCGCTTTCTGGGCATCCCCGAAGGTGAGGACTTGTTCCTGGGGTAAGTTTAATTACTCACTCTACGGGCTTGTCGCTGGTAAGCATCGCTTAATGAGACTCAGGCTAGGAGCTCTGAGATTATGCGACCATGTCGTACCGCGGCTAGGCTCCGCCCCCAAAAGGTTTCCTTTTAAACCCTGTCCTGTTGTTAGAGGTCCGGGGGCTCCTCATAGAAGAGGAGGGGGGTACTGTATGAAGTGTTACATCTGTCGTTGCTGCTTTAAGGTTGCCATGACAACATAGGGAAGCTTCCTGTCCTAGACCTTCATGTCTTAATCAGGGCCTGAGCATGCCTTTAAAAACCACTCCCTCCTTACTTAGGTTGCTGGTAAATTTCGTAATACTCCAGTTCGATTGTTGACCTTGCTTTGATTACTCCTATACTGACCTTTAACTACGTTCCTCGATTCCTCTCTGTCTTGCGATTTTGTTCTGGCGTTCCCGATTGGATTTGACTATTAGTTCTGTTTTCCGGCCTGCCTTCGTCTTGTGATTTGAATCCTTGTTGCCCTCTTCAGCTGCTGACCCGTGATTGCTGACCATTCTTTGATATTTATTCCTGTGAGTAGTGTGTGGTTTTGGTGTTTGGTTTCTGCTGCAGTGCGTTTATTTGTAGTACACTTATTTGTTCTGGTGACAATTCCGGTCTCCAGATTCAGCGAAAATCTATCTCTTCTTGCGAGGAGCTCTGGTGAAGGCGTCTGGGGCTGGTCTTGGCTCGCAGAGGTGTATTACCTTTAAGTTGCATTTTCTACAGCTCGCAGTTGTCAGCCCATTTCTGATGCTGCTCTCCAGTAGACTTGTGCATTACTTACCTTGTTATTGTAGCCTTGCATCGGAATCCTAACAGATAGACTTGGATATTAAAGAACAATAACGCCAACTCCAGGGAGGGCTGAATCCCAATGCCTATGATGTCATGAAACCATTGAAACTTTTTCCAATAGTAACTCAAGATATGGTATAGGGAGCCTACAGCTCCGACAGAGATCTGAAGTGTTTGAAAACATTTTCTTTAGTTTTTCCGAGGTGTAGCACCAGTGCAATAGAATTTTAACATTGGACTCGTAGTGAGTTATACATTTAAACGTGTGTTTCATGAAGCTCATCGCATTCTTCCACTGCAGAGGGGAGAATCATTTATGTAATTGAACTTCCGTCCAGTATATATGTCCAGAAGGTGGTGGTCTAGTTCTGCAAGGACGTACCGATATGTCCAGCAGAACTTGCTCTACTGTGCCCACCCCACTGTACTGAGCTCTGAGGTCCCGCTGTCAATAGACAGCGGAGACCTCAGAGCTTTGCCCAGAGACCACTCTGTGTGGTTTCCAGGTATGTGATCACAATCAGCACATGAGCAGATTGCTCCACTGAACTGAACTCTGAGGTCCTGCTGTCAATAGACAGAAGAGACCTCAGAGCTTTGCCCGGAGACCAGCCTGCATGGTATCCGGGCATGTGATCACTGACAGCCAATCACAGTGATCACATTGTCTGGCATATGTGCAAAATAGAGCAGAATATGCTCCACTGCGCCCCACCGCCCTGCACTCAGCTCTGAGGTCCCGCTGTCAATGAAAGCGGAGACCTCAGGGCTTTGCCCGGAGACCAGCCTGTGTGGTTTCCGGGCATGTGATTGTTGTGACAGCCAGTCACAGCGATCACAATGAAGTTTGTCACATAGTGTGTCCCTCAGTCTGGTTCAGTAGGACACACAATTATGGAAGACTGCTGATTATGAATTGAATTACTGAAATGAATGAATGTTTCAAAGATATTCTAATTTATTGAGATACATCTATCTACCTCTATTTTTTATCTATCTATATAATTTCCGATTTTTCTGACCCATAAATAAAGATTATTACACTTTTAGGCTGCAGACATGCAGCGGTTCTGGCAGCACAAAATTTATTAACTACAACTTGTTACTAGCCGTGCGGTCAGAAACGCTGCATGCTTCTGCACCCTAAAATAAATTTGTTATATAAAAGCAGATTTTTTTTGTGCTATACACATGAAGGTTATTGTCATACTTTTAGGGTGCAGACAGGCAGTGGCTCTGGACGCACATAGTATATGGAAGAAATGTATTGATTATTGCCTACAACTTGTTACTGGCTGTCTGGCGTGCGGTCAGATGCATGTATCTGCACCCTAAAATGCTTGTGTGACTCAGACAGTCTACTTTAGTTATAGATTTGTAGAGAGTTTATTGGATGTCTTCTATAAAGTTAGTGATCTTATAGACATTGTAGTGGTTATTAATTAGTTGTATTGAATACATCTATAGGGTATTATATTTATCTGTCAGGTTGTCAGCATCAGAAAGCATGTCACAGAGAGGATATACAGCTGAGGAGGCTTATGCTATACTTTTTTTCCTCTGATGAGGAGAGTAGTGTGGAAAGTTCAGGCTCTGGATATGTACCTGTTGAAGGCAGTGATACCTTATGTGCAAGTTCAGACAGTTATTCAGATGATGACACTTCTGCAGAAAGGGCCAAAAAATTACAGAGAAGGCAGCAGAGATGTGTTGGCAGCAGCAAGCAGTGTACAGCTAGCACTAGCACACACATGCCAGGGCCTTCTACCAGCCAAGTAAGCGCAGCTACTGAGATCACTAGTGAGAGGTTGCAGAGACAGCAGGACCAGACAACCCAGGTTCCTATGCAAAGTGCCCCATCGGAAATAATCTAGCCAGTGTGGTAAAGTTCTGCAACATACACATATGCTATACCTCCCTTTAGGGCACAAGCTGGTGTAAATGTGCCAACAGAAAATTTTGACTCCATTGACTTTTTTAAAATTTTTATAACTGAGCAACTGCTGGATGATATAGTGCTCAAAAAAAAACTTATACGCAGAACAGTGTCTGGTGAAAAATCCTTCCTCCTGATATGCCAGACCCAGATACTGGAAACCTACAACTGTGCCAGAAATAAAACAATTTCTAGCCCTGACCTTTAGTATGGGGCTTACAAAGAAATCAGAACTAAAGGCATACTGGTCTACCAACCCCATTCACCACATGCCAGTATTTTCTGCTGTGATGGCCTGAACTCGCTATGAAGCATTATTGAGAGTCTTACATTTCAATGATAATGCCCTTCACCCCACACAAGTTGGAAGGTGTAAAGACAGGCTATATAAACTAAGGCCTCTCAATCATTTCAATAAAATTTTTGCAGCGGTATACACCCGTCATCAAAACATAGCAATTGGGGGCGTGGCTTGACTGCCGAGTTAGATGGCCGCTGCTTGAAAGAACTCCGTGGCCTTACAGTTATAAGCAGCTCATCGCTCTGCTCAGCGCCGACATACGCCGGATCATTACCTCCACTGGGGTCCAACTATATCAGGGGACATCGCAGGATGACGAAACGGGGGAAAAAGGGCCCCCCAAAGCGGCTCACTGACTTTTTTGTAGCGCAGGTCTCTGGGCAAGATGGCGCCGATGCGTTCCTTCTCCCTCCACACCAGCTCGCAGCCGACCGCTTCTCTGCCGGGACGACACATACCCCAGGTGAGCTGTCGCAGCACTTGACCCCCCCACACCTGGGCTCTACGGGCGATAGTACTGACTCCCAAGGGAGTCATTCCAGCAGCCAGGCAGGTCCACAGCAGGCCTCTAAAAGGGGCCTCCAACCCTCCTCAGCATCCATCTTAGCTGCAGCTTGCTGCTTCCCCTGCACCTACAACTCCACCAACAGGGGACACTACCCCCTCACATAGCCCAGTGAAACAACGAATGAAATGGGATACCACTTTCTGTTTTGATTCGCACCCGGGGACCTCTATAGAAGAACCCCAACATTACGAGTCTGATGTGCTTCAGTCTATCCCAGCAGGCACCCAATCAGCTTCTGAGTCCTTCTTGAAAGATATGATGCTAGTTCTGCATAGATCTATTCAGAAAGATATCACTAAAGCAATTACATCCGTTTCCTCCACGGTTGACTCTCTTGGCGATAGACTTAACCATGTTGAAAATAAAATGGGTGAGTTCGCTTCTGCACATAATACCATAGTAGATGCCCATAACGATCTCGAGGAAGAATTGGCGGCAGTTAAACTTAAATTGGCCGACATGGAGGATAGAAATAGACGGAACAATGTTAAGTTTCGGGGCATACCAGAGTCAGTCGCTGCCAGGGAACTAATTCCTTATTTGCAACGGCTAATGAAAGCGACCCTACCACATTGCTCCGATGCGGACCTGATTATCGACAGGGCGCACCGCCTCCCAAAGCCGAAAGGAAAGCCTGACCATATACCTAGGGATACTCTTGCCCGCATACATTTTTACCATGTCAAAGATGGTCTCATGTACGAATCCAGGAAACGATCTTCTCTGCCTGAGCCTTTCAAAGCTATCCAACTATTTGCAGATTTGTCTCAGGCCACCATTGCCACCAGGAGAAAGCTCGCTCCCATTACGGCGGTCCTTCGTCAACACAATGTTCCCTATAAGTGGGGATTCCCTACAAAAATTATTGTCATGAAGAATGGAGCAACACATACATTTAACTCCCTCGACACTGGCAAGAATCTACTGCTACAATGGGGGGGGCGCCGCCCCCCCCTCTAGGAAGGTTGCAGGTGTCTTTATAGCAGTTAAAAATATGGTATCCTTTCAGCTCGTACATGTCATCACTTACCCCAAGGGCCCCTATGTAGCTCTCATATGTTTAATTGATAACTGCCCTTTTACTATCTTGAATGTGTACTGTCCTAACACATCTCAAATCTCCTTTTAAATCGGGTATTGAGGAAGGTAAGGAAACATGCACAGGGTCAGGTTATTTTGTGTGGCGATCTTAATATAGTGCATGATGCTGCCGCTGATTCTACTCATCGCGGCAAGCATGTGCCTCAACAACTAGGGCCCTGGCTTCGGCAAGAGGAGCTTCATGATGTCTGGAGGTGTTTTCATGCCTCTGAGAAAGACTATACCTATTACTCTGCCAGACATCATTCATATTCCAGAATAGACATGTTTCTGGTCCAGACTGATATGCTCTTTAGAGTACAATGCTGTGAGATAGGCAATATCACGTGGTCCGACCACGCGCCTGTTACCCTTACAATCCGTTCTGGTGCCACAACAGCCCCCCTGTGTCATGGTGCACTAATACATACAGTGGGGAAAAAAGTATTTAGTCAGCCACCAATTGTGCAAGTTCTCCCACTTAAAAAGATGAGAGAGGCCTGTAATTGACATCATAGGTAGACCTCAACTATGAGAGACAAAATGAGAAAGCATATCTAGAAAATCACATTGCCTTATTTTTTAAGAATTTATTTGCAAATTATGGTGGAAAATAAGTATTTGGTCACTGTGAAAGATCCTCAGTGCGCCAACACCACTTTGGCCACACCTGAGTCTTCTTTCATATAAAACCACACTCACCGCCAGTGAGTGCCGGGTCCACAAGATAAATACAAGACAAGCTTTCTAAATTTTATATATTTATTAATCCCTTAATGGGTCGGTATTAATATCTAACACATGCAGTTCAGAACAGATATGTAGATATACAGTACAGACCAAAAGTTTGGACACACCTTCTCATTCCAAGAGTTTTCTGTATTTTCATGACTATAAAAATTGTAGATTCACACTGAAGGCATCAAAACTATGAATTAACACATGTGAAATTATATACTTAACAAAAAAGTATGAAACAACTGAAAATATGTCTTATATTCTAGGTTCTTCAAAGTAGCCACCTTTTGCTTTGATTACTGCTTTGCACACTCTTGGCATTCTCTTGATGAGCTTCAAGAGGTAGTTACCTGAAATGGTTTTCACTTCACAGGTGTGCCCTGTCAGGTTTAATAAGTGGGATTTCTCGCCATATAAATGGGGTTGGGACCATCAGTTGTGTTGTTCAGAAGTCAGGTGAATACACAGCTGATAGTCCTACTGAATGGAGTGTTAGAATTTGTATTATGGCAAGAAAAAAGCAGCTAAGTAAAGAAAAACGAGTGGCCATCATTACTTTAAGAAATGAAGGTCAGTCAGTCCGAAAATTGGTAAAACTTTGAAAGTGTCCCCAAGTGCAGTGGCCAAAACCATCAAGCGCTACAAAGAAACTGGCTCACATGAGGACCGCCCCAGGAAAGGAAGACCAAGAGTCACCTCTGCTGCGGAGGATAAGTTCATCCGAGTCACCAGCCTCAGAAATCGCAGGTTAACAGCAGCTCAGATTAGAGACCAGGTCAATGCCACACAGAGTTCTAGCAGCAGACACATCTCTACAACTACTGTTAAGAGGAGACTGTGTGCAGCAGGCCTTCATGGTAAAATAGCTGCTAGGATACCACTGCTAAGGACAGGCAACAAGCAGAAGAGACTTGTTTGGGCTAAAGAACACAAGGAATGGAAATTAGACCTGTGGAAATCTGTGCTTTGGTCTGATGAGTCCAAATTTGAGATCTTTGGTTCCAACCACCGTGTCTTTGTGTGACGCAGAAAATGTGAACGAATGGACTCTACATGCCTGGTTCCCACCGTGAAGCATGGAGGAGGAGGTGTGATGGTGTGGGGGTGCTTTGCTGGTGACACTGTTGGGGATTTATTCAAAATTGAAGGAGTACTGAACCAGCATGGTTACCACAGCATCTTGCAGCGGCATGCTATTCCATCCGGTTTGCGTTTAGTTGGACCATCATTTACTTTTCAACAGGACAATGACCCCAAACACACCTCCAGACTGTGTAAGGGCTATTTGACCAAGAAGGAGAGTGATGGGGTGCTACGCTAGATGACCTGGCCTCCACAGTCACCAGACCTGAACCCAATCGAGATGGTTTGGGGTGAGCTGGACCGCAGAGTGAAGGCAAAAGGGCCAACAAGTGCTAAGCATCTCTGGGAACTCCTTCAAGACTGTTGGAAGATCATTTCAGGTGACTACCTCTTGAAGCTCATCAAGAGAATGCCAAGAGTGTGCAAAGCAGTAATCAAACCAAAAGGTGGCTACTTTGAAGAACCTAGAATATAAGACACATTTTCAGTTGTTTCACACTTTTTTGTTAAGTATATAATTTCACATGTGTTAATTCATAGTTTTGATGCCTTCAGTGTGAATCTACAATTTTTATAGTCATGAAAATACAGAAAACTCTTGGAATGAGAAGGTGCGTCCAAACTTTTGGTCTGTACTGTATGCAAGCATTAACAGTTACTAGTTACAAGATACAGTACTTAAAATAAAAGGGAATAAAGGTGAAATAGTTACTTTACCACACATCTCCTTGATGTGGTTCTGTAGTCCAACACTCACACATGCTCTGGTATGTGTGAGTAACCAGTGGAGGCTTGTTAGCATGTGGCATTAATACAACAATCCAGCCTGCATGCTCTCATCACAGTCTCTCAGTAATAGTCTCTTGTAGTCTGATCATAGTAAGCAGCAGCATTCCAGCCTGCATGCTCATCACAGCAGCCTCTCCTCATGGTCTGTCTGTGATCTCTCAATAACTCTGTAGTCTGTGATGGTCTCAGCCCAATCTCCTCCCATTGCCTCTTACCTCATCTTTTATACCCTTTATGCCACCTCCCAGAATGAGGTCACCGGCGGCAGCAAGTCTGATTGAATAATGCACTCAAGTCCAGATTTTTTGTATAGAGCTGAGACCAAGTGGAATGATACAATGTTATCAACCAGGTCTGATCTATCAGTGCAGACTGGACAATGCATGTTTTTGTTTGATCACTCAGGGCTGTGTAGGAATACAATGGAGCCCTGCTGGGATGGATACAAAGCCCTATTGTTCCAGTGTTGCTACTACTGCCAATTTACACCTAGGCTTATAGCTGCGCACATTATGAACAAATGCAGGTAAGAAGGGAGATACTATACCCAGAGATCAAAATACATCTCTGAGTTATAGCCATATTTAAGTGGAATCATCAAAGTCACAAACAAACAAGCAAGATTTCTGGCTCTCACAGACCTGTAACTTCTTCTTTAAGAGGCTCCTCTGTCCTCCACTCATTTCCTGTACTAATGGAACTTGTTTGTCATTGTTATCAGTATTAAACGACACCTGTCCACAACCTCAAACAGTCACACTCCAAACTCCACTATGGTGAAGACCAAAGAGCTGTGGAAGGACACCAGAAACAAAATTGTAGACCTGCACAAGGCTGGGAAGACTGAATCTGCAATAGGCAAGCATCTTGGTGTAAAGAAATCAACTGTGGGAGCAATAATTAGAAAATAGAAGACATACAAGACCACTAATAATCTCTCTCGATCAGGGGCTCCACGCAACATCTCACCCCGTGGGGTCAAAATGATCACATGAACGGTAAGCAAAAATCCCACAACCACACGGGGGGACCTAGTGAATGACCTGCAGTAAGCTGGGACTAACGTAACAAAGGCTACCGTCAGTAACACACTACGCCGCCAGGGACTCAGATCCTGCAGTGCCAGACGTGTCCCCCTGTTTAAGCCTGTACATATCCGGGCCCATCTGAAGTTTGCTAGAGAGAATTTGGATGTTCCAGAAGAGAATTGGGAGAATGTCATATGGTCAGAAGTGGAACTGTTTGGTAGAAACACAACTCGTGGTGTTTGGAGGAGAGTGAATGCTGAGTTGCATCCAAAGAACACCATACCTACTGTGAAGCATGGGGGTGGCAACATCATGCTTTGGGGCTGTTTCTCTGCAAAGGGATCAGGACGACTGATCCATGTACATGAAAGAATGAATGGGGCCATGTATCGTGAGATTTTGAGTGCAAACCTCCTTCCATCAGCAAGGACATTGAAGATGAAACGTGGCTGGGTCTTTCAGCATGACAATGATCCCAAGCACACCGCCAGGGCAATGAAGGAGTGGCTTCATAAGAAGCATTTCAATGTCCTGGAGTGGCCTAGCCAGTCTCCAGATCTAAACCCCATAGAAAACCTTTGGACTGGAGTTGAAAGTCCATGTTGCCCAGCGACAGCACCAAAACATCACTGCTCTAGAGGAGATCTGCATGGAGGAATGGGCCAACATACCAGCAACAGTGTGTGCCAACCTTGTGAAGACTTACAGAAAATGTTTGACCTCTGTCATTGCCAACAAAGGATATATAACAAAGTATTGAGATCAACTTTTGTTATTGACTAAATACTTATTTTCCGCCATAATTTGCAAATAAATTCTGAAAAAATCAGACAATGTGATTTTCTGGATTTGTTTTCTCATTTTGTCTCTCATAGTTGAGGTCTACCTATGATGTCAATTACAGGCCTCTCTCTCATCTTTTTAAGTGGGAGAACTTGCACAATTGGTGGCTGACTAAATACTTTTTTTCCCCACTGTATGTCATGTCCCTGAAATCAGTGTCTCAAAAATTATCCACAGACATTGTCGAATTCTTTGATATTAATACTCCGTCAGTAAATGACAAATTTTGCCTCTGGAATTCCCATAAGGCCTTTGTCAGGGGCTTATTGATTCAGCATACATCACGCTTTAAGCGCATGAGATCACATGCAATGAAGGAGCTACTGGCTTCCATTGCGTCTATAGAGAAACAACATAAGACAGCCCCTAATCCCACTTTACTGGCTTCCTTGCAAAAAGCTAGAGATGACTTGAGGGCACACCTATTGGTGGATTTCGAGAAACACTCTAAACAAATGAAGGCGTCATACTATCGGTTGTTTAATAAGGCAAGTAAATTGATGGCACAACGAGTCAAGGCGGCTAGAATTAAGTCTAAAATTCCGTTTATTCTCTCCAAATCGACTAATGCAAAACTGTTTCATCTGCAGCATATTGCTGATGAATTCAGTAAATACTATCAGGACTTGTACAATTTAAGGGAGGACCCGGACACCGTGCAGCCTTTTAGATTAGATATCATTCAGTTTCTCAACTCCTTGCAACTTCCCTCCATCTCCCAAACGCAGCTCCAATCTTTAAACGCTCCTATATCTGCTCAGGAAGTGGCTAAAGCGATAGATGGCTTAAAGCCCAATAAATCTCCTGGTCCAGATGGGTTCTCGGGGGAATATTACAAATTATTCAAGTCACATATCCTACCTCATCTTACAGTGGTGTTTAACTTGGCAATGTCTACTGGCAGATTTCCCCAGGAGATTCTAACTGCTACGATCGTGACGTTACCTAAACCGGGCAAGGATACCTCTCTCCCTTCTAATTACAGGCCTATATCATTATTAAATGCAGATGTCAAGTTATTTGCCAAGGTTCTAGTGAATCGGCTTTTGGACATAATGCCCCAACTGATTGGCCGCGACCAGGGGGCTTTACCAAAGGGAGACAGGCCCCAGACGGCACGAGACGTGTGATCGCGCTGGTTGCGGCGGCCCGGGCCCGGCGGACGCCTTCTCTGCTCCTGTCCTTGGATGCGGAGAAGGCGTTCGATAGGGTTCATTGGGGTTATCTTTTTGAAGTTCTAAGTAAGTTTGGCTTTTCAGGCCCCATAGCTACTGAGATCTCCGTACTCTATTCTGACCCGTCCGCACGGGTGCTGGTGAATGGGGTTCTTTCCCGCCCCTTCCCTATCACTAATGGCACTAGACAGGGATGCCCTTTGTCCCCCCCTAATATTTTCCTTAATGATGGAGCCTTTAGCGGAAAAAATTAGGTCGCACCCTGGTCTTACTGGTATTAAGTTGGGTCATTTGGACCATAGAATTAATTTATTCGCAGATGATGTAATACTATCCCTTTCTTATTCCGGCAACACACTCTTCACGGTTGCCCGGACGTTGTCGGACTTTGGAGCGTTGTCATACTATAAAGTCAACGAATCCAAGTCCCAGATTCTGGGACTTGGTCTGACACAAAGTCATATATGTTATATCAAAGACTCTTCATCTTATCAATGGTGCCCACTATCGTTACCCTATCTCGGAATTCAGCTGACTCCGGACCCAAAAGATCTAGTTAAAGCCAACTTCCCAGGTTTGTTAGTTTCCCTTCAGAAAGAGCTGGATGTGTTGACTAAATTTGAACACGGATGGATGGGGAGGATAGTGTTATATAAAATGTTGATTCTTCCTAGAATACTCTATTTTTTGAGAACCCTAGTTGCTCCGATACCTAGGTCTGCTTTTCAGAGCCTTCCAAAAGCAGATGGTGGCTTTCATTTGGAATGGCTGCAAACCCAGAGCAGCTCTACATACACTCTTCAAATCTAGAGACAACGGAGGCATGGGAATACCTAATCTGTACCATTACCACTTAGCTATAACTTTAGGGCAACTTAAATTCTGGCTTACATCGAACCATGATAAACTATGGCCAGATGTGGAGACTAAAATGGCTCAGATTACCGAATGGGAAGGCTTCTTGTTAGCGTCCGTGCCCGCCAAGCGCTTACCACCTTCTGTACCACCGGCTGTACTAACTACAGTTAAGGCGTGGCACGCTTTTGCGACATCTCAGATAGCAACATCCCTGGGGTCACCCTGAATCTGCCTCTCAAAGTGCTCCCTCATAAGATTCCGCATTTGTCCCTAGACACTTGGAGCAGCTGTGGGATAAAGTATATCTCTGATTTATACATAGGTGACACTATGGTACCCTTCTCCACGCTAGAGGAGAAATATAACCTACCTACAAAAGAGACATTTACTTATGTTAGGTTAGCTTCCTATTTATCTGACGCCCCCTTGGTTCGAATTAGCCTGCCGCAGCCGGCCGCTGACCTATTGCACTCTCGGACCACCCCCGGCTACATATGCCACTAAAACTCTGTATTGTATGCTGAACTTGGATTGCACCTTTCAAAAAAAACAACAAACACATGCTTCTCTGGGAGGAAGACTTGGCCCGAGGCTTTGAGGTTCACTGTTGGCAAGAGGCGGTTAGGGTGGGCTAAGCAATCCACGGTATGTGCCTCACACTGGGAGCAATACAGCAAATTGCTCTTGCGCTGGTATTACCCGCCTCTCCGTTTGGCTAAGTTCTTTCCTTCGTGCCCTTCATGTTGTTGGAGAGGTTGCGGAGGGGTTGGCTCTTTGTCCCATGTGTTTTGGCACTGCCCACTCATTCAGCCTTTCTGGGTATCTGTGTTTTCCCTAATCAACACATTGTGCGGAGGTGGGGTGAGATCAGCGCCCGAGATGGCGCTGCTCCTGCTGGGCATCCACGAGGTGCCGAGCAGGTATAGAACTGTCGTATGCCAGGTACTGGGGGCTGCTCGCCTACTTATTGCGCGCAGATGGAAATTGTGTGTATGCTGTATGTATATAGAGTATTTTGTACTCCTTGTGTACTGGCGACCTGTAATGCCATGACTATATTTTGCATTTTACATTCCTTATGTTGACCTTTTGTATGATATCTATGCAAAAATTTCAATAAAAATTATTGACATAAAACATAGCAATTGATGAATCCCTGATTGATTTCACAGGCCGCCTTGTATTCAAGCAATATATTCCAAGCAAGAGGGCAAGGTATGGAGTTTAGCTCTACAAACTTTGTGAAAGTGGCACTGGCTATACTTATGCCTTCAGAATTTATTCCCCTCTTTGCCCAACCTACATGAGTATTAATGGGAAGATTGTGTGGGATCTCATAAACCCATTATTTCATCAGGGCTATCACTTATACTTGGACAATTATTATACAAGTATCCCACTTTTTAAGGATCTGTTCATGGAGGGCACAGTTACTTGTGGAACCGTAAGATCCAATCGGAAGGGCTTTGCAGAGAGACTTGAAAGCACAAAACTGAAACTGGGAGAGTCCACATGTCTGCGTCCTCAGAACTGCTGGCAATAAAATACAGGGACAAAACCATTGTCTTCCTGCTCAGCATCATCGATGCTGATACATCAGCCCCGTAGCAGTTACACACAGAAACATGCAGCCAGAAAAACCAGTGTGTGTGGTGTACTACAGTAAATTTATGGGCGCAGTTGACTTAAATGACCAGATGCTTAAGCCATATCTGATCTTGCGCAAATCAAGATACTGGTATAAAAAAGTGTCCCTCTACCCGCTACAACTGGCAATGTACAATGCCTTTGTGATTTACAAGCAATCTGGAAACCAGACTCCCTTCCTAAAGTTCCAGGAAGAAATTATCATCAGCCTACTTTATCCATCTGGTACTGTTCCTGTGAACATGGAGTCAGAATCTGTCAGCAGGCTGCATGGCAGACACTTTCCTGACATTCTTCCCCCCACAGAAAATAAAGAAAATCCCTAGAAAAGGTGCAGGGTTTGTGCCAAATAGGGTATTCGGAGAGACTCAAGGTACTACTACCCACAGTGTCCATCAAAGCCTGCACTCTGCATTGTAGACTGTTTCTGCAAATACCACACATCTGGAAAACTTTAAATTAACAAGTTTTAAGAGGAAAAAACAGTATCTTTTCTCCTTGTAAATGTTTTAGTTTAATTTAGAACTTGTTTAGTGAGGTTTATTGTTTATATATTTCACATAAATAGAACTTTTAAGGCTGTGTTCACATGGAGTTTTTTGGCAGCGGATTTTGAAGCAGAATCCGCCTCAAAATCCGCCTGAAAAAACGCCTCCCATTCATTTCAATGGGAGTCAGTAGCGTTTTTTCTTCCTCTAGCATTTTTTTTCCGCTAGTGGAAATAAAAAGCGACATGACCTACAGTGCTGGCCAAAAGTATTGGCACCCCTGCAATTCTGTCAGATAATACTCAATTTCTTCCAGAAAATGATTGCAATCACAAATGCTTTGGTAATAATATCTTAATTTATTATGCTTGCAATGAAAAAACACAAAAGAGAATGAAAAAAAAAGTCAAATCATTGATCATTTTACACAAAACTCCAAAAATGGGCCGGACAAAAGTATTGGCACCCTCAGCCTAATACTTGGTAGCACAACCTTTAGACAAAATAACTGCGAACAACCGCTTCCAGTAGCCATCAATGAGTTTCTTACAATGCTCTGCTGGAATTTTAGACCATTCTTCTTTAGCAAATTTCTCCAGGTCCCTGAGATTTGAAGGGTGCCTTCTCCAAACTGCCATTTTGAGATCTCTCCACAGCTGTTCTATGGGATTCAGGTCTGGACTCATTGCTGGCCACTTTAGAAGTCTCCAGTGCTTTCTCTCAAACCATTTTCTAGTGCTTTTTGAAGTGTGTTTTGATTCATTGTCCTGCTGGAAGACCCATGACCTCTGAGGGAGACCCAGCTTTCTCACACTGGGCCCTACATTATGCTGCAAAATTTGTTGGTAGTCTTCAGACTTCATAATGCCATGCACACGGTCAAGCAGCCCAGTGCCAGAGGCAGCAAAGCAACCCCAAAACATCAGGGAACCTCCGCCATGTTTGACTGTAGGGACCGTGTTCTTTTCTTTGAAGGCCTCTTTTTTTTTCCTGTAAACTCTATGTTGATGCCTTTTCCCAAAAAGCTCTACTTTTGTCTCATCTGACCAGAGAACATTCTTCCAAAAAGTTTTTGGCTTTCTCAGGTAAGTTTTGGCAAACTCCAGCCTGGCTTTTTTATGTCTCTGGGTCAGAAGTGGGGTCTTCCTGGGTATCCTACCATAGAGTCCCTTTTAATTCAGACGCCGACGGATAGTACGGGTTGACACTGTTGTACCCTCGGACTGCAGGGCAGCTAGAACTTGTTTGGATGTTAGTCGAGGTTCTTTAGCCACCATCCGCACAATCTTTCGTTGAAATCTCTCGTCAATTTTTCTTTTCCGTCCACATCTAGGGAGGTTAACCACAGTGCCATGGGCTTTAAACTTCTTGATGACACTGCGCACGGTAGACACAGGAACATTCAGGTCTTTGGAGATGGACTTGTAGCCTTGAGATTGCTCATGCTTCCTCACAATTTTGCTTCTCAAGTCCTCAGACAGTTCTTTGGTCTTCTTTCTTTTCTCCATGCTCAATGTGGTACACACAAGGACACAGGACAGAGGTTGAGTCAACTTTAATCCATTTCAACTGGCTGCAAGTGTGATTTAGTTATTGCCACCACCTGTTATGTGCCACAGGTAAGTAACAGGTGCTGTTAATTACACAAATTAGAGAAGCATCACATGATTTTTCAAAGGGTGCCAATACTTTTGTCCACCCCCTTTTTTATGTTTGGTGTGGAATTATATCCAATTTGGCTTTTTGACAATTCTTTTTGTGGTTTTCCATTGAAGACAAATTAAATGAAGATATTATTGCCAAAACATTTGTGATTGCAATCATTTTCTGGAAGAAATTGAGTATTATCTGACAGAATTGCAGGGGTGCCAATACTTTTGGCCAGCACTGTATCTTCAGGCGGATTCCGCCTGGAAAAACCAATTGAAGTCAATGGGAGGCGGAAAAAACGCGACACAGTTTTCGCAAAACCCACGTCCAAAACTGCAATGCAGTTTTTGAAGAGGATCTTCTAGGTCCATACAGTGTGCTGGGGCAAAAACCGCGCAAAAAAAAACACATCATGTAAAAAAAAAAAAAAAAACGCGTCAAAACAGTTTCCTAATTCCTGAAGCAGATTTTTTCAGCTTGCAAAAAACTCCGTGTGAACATACTCTAAGCCATGTTAGTTGGATTTTTTTAACATTTTGCCTAATGAGAAGATTTATTATAAATGTAAATAGAAGGGGTGGGTTCTAATTTGTTCCACATAGTCATTTTGTCATTTCACAAAACCTGTAATGATTGTATGGTTGTCAGCAAACCAGCTATGGAGAATTTGGCCTCCGGAAGCCAGTTTGCACTCCATTCTTTGCAGGCTCTGCTGTAGGCCCAGCAAGTAAGGAATGCACCTACATTTGGTATCTATGAAAACAGCATAAGTTGCTAAATATACCAGCTGTGTTTCTCAAGTAGCACTCACCAGATTTTAAAAATAGTCACCTGAATTCACATATTTGGGAAAAAATATTGTTTTAAATTTTTTTTTCCACCAAATTCATTGAAAAGTGTGAAAAAAAACAGAGGTCCAATATCTTTTATATGTCCTTTATTGAATACCTTGGGGGGGGGGGGGGTCTAACTTATTGAATGGAGTCATTTTGGGGGTTTTCATACTATTTTGGGCCTTCACAGCAGTTGTAATGATAGTATGGTGTCTGCAAACCAGCTATGGAAAATTTGGCTTTCAAAAGCCAGTTTGCGCACCATTCATTGCAGGCTCTACTGTAGGCCCAGCAAGCAAGGAATGCACCTACATTTGGTATCTATGAAAACGGCAGAAATAATAAAATATATTTTAGAATATAGATTAAAATTTACTCACCGAAATTTTCATTTCCTGGAGTCCGTAGGCAGCACAATTACACAAGGGTTTTAGCCCCCTAGGTACAACCAGAGAGACAGGTTAGTTAGCAATAGTAAACAATCAACTAACAAGGACATATCCAATAAAGCTAAGGAAGTAGGCAGGACACCTTGTATTTTTCAAGAAGCATCAGAAATTTAAAAGGAAGGGTAGCTTGTGCTGCCTACAGACTCCAAGAAATGAAAATTTTGGTGAATAAATTTTAATCTTTCATGGATGTCCCACAGCAGCACAATTACACAAGGGACTTGAAAAGCAATGAGATAATAGGGATGGATGCTGGCCGCCACTTCAAGCTCTCTTTTGCCAAATAAAGATCCCTCTGCTGTTAGCGAATCGAGTCTGTAGTACTTGATAAATGTGGATGAAGAGGACCAGGTTACGGCCCTGCAAATTTGTTCTAGTGGACTATGTCCCACTTCTGCCCATGATGTGGACATGGACCGAGTGGAATGAGCTCTGACTTTGAGTGGAGATTGTAGACCACTCAGTTGGTAGCACATTTCAACTGTAGCCCTGATCCATCTTGCCAGTGTGGCTTTACTTGCCTTTTGCCCCTTATTTGGGCCATAATGTTGCAGGAACAAATTTTCCATTTTCCTGAAGCTGTTGGTTCCCTGCAAACAGAAAAGGAGTACTCTTTTAACATGTAAAGAGTCCCACTTTAGTTACTCCTCGCCCTGAGGTTGAGGGAAAAGCACTGGCAAGGCAATTCCTGGCTGATATTTCTGAAAGAGAGTACCTTGGGAAGGAACACTGACAAGGTTCTCAAGAGCAGACAATCTTCCAGGACTCTCCGATGGGGCTCTTTGCAAGAGAGAGCCTGTAATTCGCTTATGTGCCTGACAGATGTTATGGCGACCAAGAAGAAAACTTTGAAGGTTAGCAATCTTATTGAAGCTTCTAGAAGAGGTTCAAATGGAGATTCCATCAGCGCATTAATGACCACTGCAGGTCCCATAAAGGAGCTGGTTTTTGTGACAAAGGACTTAGATTTTTCAATGCTTTGAAAAAGGTTCTTATGAGATGGTGACCATAGAGTATATACACAATAGAGTATATGTGAGTATATATATACATATACATACACACACACACACACCAGAGCATATGCGAGTATATACTGTAGACTACATGTGAGTATATACACAACAGAGTACATGTGAGTATATACACAACAGAGTATCTGTGAGTATATACAAAAGAGTATCTGTGAGTGAGTATATGTGAGAATATACACAATAGAGTATATGTGAGTATATACAATATAATATATGTGAGAATATACACAATAGAGTATATGCTAGTACATATAATAGTGTATATGTGAGTATATACACAATAGAAGATATATTCTAGGCCTCTGGATCAGATTTTATTGTATCCAAATGAGCATCGCAGAGAAATTCTGAAGCATCCTTATCTGTGTAAGAGAAGAGAGTTTCTGACCTAGGTGCTCCTACTTCTAAGTCTCTGGTGAGATGACTGGGCCATATACGTAGTGACCTGGCTACTGGAACAGCTGACAGAGCTGCTTTGCAGACTCCTACAGATAAGACATGAGCTTTTTTCAAGATTGAATCTGTCTTTTGGTCCATGGGATCTTTGAACAGCGTAGTATCTCCAGATGGAAAGATTGCTTTTAAGTGACAGGAAAATCTACCTTATGTAAAAATTCCCACTCATGAGAGGGCAAGTTATTCAGCCTTTAGATGGTGTTAAATCTAGATCCCAGATCCACTTTTTTTTTCCCCTTTCTTTCCCTGTTTATCAGAGTCATGTTTTAGCCATTCCTGCAGGATTGAATGACTTGGACCAACCTTGCCTTTAGTTATATAAAAACAATAGAGTTTCTCTTATGTTCCACCCAGGGTCGTTTTAACCCATTAGTGGGCCCAGTGCAAGACTTTTATGAGTGGGCCCTCTAAGCTGCTGCAGCACCTCATTTAACATAAAATCAGTTTCTGCAGAACCTCATAATAGAAACGTCAGCTGCTGCAGTGGGGCAGATCTATCATTAGAAGTCTGACACCTGTTACATTTACATCAAGATTTACGGTAACGGCATTTACTACATGTTTATGTAACAGAAAAGTACGAATAGGGCGCAGATTTTCTTGCGCAAAGTAGACCAAGTTTAAAGTGGTGTAAGGAGATGTTCACACGTAAGAATCTGGCGCCCCCCAAATCAGCAACAGATTTCACCCAGTTTCTTCCTTCTATTGTTTTGAACGGGAGGCAGAGATCGCAGCAGAATGCTGAAAAAAATAAGACGGTCCTGTTCGAGACTCCCCACTGATTAGGCTTAACTAGAGGCAGAAAGTCGCAACGGAATTCCAATGGTCTGCAGAGACATTACCGCCGCAGGGAGGTGACAGCTGGAAAATGAAGAGGAGCTGTGTGAACGGCCCCTAACTTGGTGGATCAGAAAAATTAGTCAGATGTGCACCTCAAGCCCTGATCTGCACCTTGCCCGCCACATTCTGCAAATTTGGGCAGTGAGGGTTTGGGGAGTGCCCCGGCATAGACGATACACCAGTCTTAATAAATTTATTAAGGGATTTTTATTATTTATTAAGGAAACAGATTCAATTATTTATGCCACAAAACATGTCCATTCCCTGAAAATAAGGATAGGAAATGTCTCCCGTAACACAATCTGCTTTAAGTGGGACACAGCTGCATAAATGAGGTATTCTGTGAGGAGGAGCCTGATATACATCATATAAATCATAAGTGGCTACTTCCTTGCTCCTCCACATAAAAGGGGTGCCTGAGAAAGGTTACTAAAGGGTTAAGAGATCACCACTACTTGACTCTTCATGCTGAAGATAAGATCCATCTTCACTGGGCAGCATCTCAGTCCTTCTCCTAAAAGCAGGAGGAGGAGCTCTCACTGGGATCTAGAGGAGGCGCTCTGCAGCACTGCATGATCTACAGCTCTGTGCTGGCTTCTCCAGGACTACTACTGACTGGGAGATCAGGTGAGGGTATGAAATTAATGTAACACCCCTTTTGCCACCCGCCTTGCCTGGGGTGAACGTGCTTGTTCTCACCTCTCTATAGCACAGTGCCTCCACCCAAATCTTGCTTGAAGCTCTCCGGGAATGCAGGCAGTTGTAGTACTTCTGCCAGGGGCTGACTTGGGAAACCCCTGCCCGAGCTTAGTACACACTCCCCCAATTTGAGGATGACAAGTATGCAACCAGTTTACACAAAATACTAAAATTTAATATTAATGCAGAAATATAAACAATTATATTGCCGATACTCCCCCTAGTGGTCTTGCTGCAAATGACAGGCCACACTTATCACAGAATGTCTGTAAGTGACTCACTCTCTATCTAGCTAGCTATCTGCAGTACTGAGGGGGGTGGCCACCATGTATTGTCACAGTTCAACCGTTGGGGCCCAATCGTTGGTGCACATAAACGGTATAAACGTATTACTCCTCACAGCAAAAGTTCAGTCACTAATACTGGAACAACCACAACAAAGTTCCCGGGGGTACTCACTACCTTGGATCTTTAGCTCACAGGAATCCATGCAGGAGCATTCACATTAAGGCGAGGAAGGGAGCATGGAGGTGCCGGCAGTCTCCTTCTGTGTGGATGCAACTGTAGTCTCTCACAGTTCTGGTTGGTCTGCAGACAAGATGCTGGAACAGTAGTCACCTCTCTCTCCACCAGATGCACAGATGGTTCTGCAGCAGGATCAGTCAGACTCTGAAGACACACAAGCCTCTCTCTTTCCTCTCTCTCTGGCCAAGATGTCTCCCATACTACCTTCTTTTCCCTCTCCTGCTTCTCTTCCTGTGTCCGCCCCGCCTCCTGCCCCCTTGATGTCATACAGCCTGTGCTGTGTGTTAAAGAGGAGTTCCTGTAGGCGGCACTGTTCATCTCTGGAAGATATAGAGGAATCCGTGATTGTGCTCTGTCCATAGCATCCACAACACACAAAGTGTCCCCTGTGGGGGTTACACTCTCCTCCCCCTGGTGAGTCCCAGCAAATGTCCCATCATGACGTACAGACTCACCACCTGAAATAAAAGTTTGGGTTAAGGCATCCTGACCTATACCATAACCATTCACATAGAGATCACTCCCATGCCATATGGGAACAGGATGAAAATATGGCCACAATGTATTAAAATAGGGCCGTGCTACTCTTGGGACCTCAGTGGTATGCCCCATTCTATCATAGGTTAGCATCATGGGTGGCCTGGTGTCTCGCTTGGGACGAGTGTGTACTGCAGGAGCCCCCTCCTCAACCCCTGGCTCTTGACTTTCAGGCTCAGGTCTCCCACTATTTGCTTCTTCATTGGACATTACAACGGTCTCTACGTTCTCCCCCATCTGAAGATGTAGCCTGCTTGTCTTAGTGTTGGACTCCTCACGAGTGTCCATCTCAAACTGATGATCGGCATGGTTTTGGTCAAGAGGACATGGATCACTTATCCAGCAGTATTCAGACTCCCGTTCATCACTAGACTCACTCTCACTCCCCTGTGAAGTGGCCACAGGCCTAGCAGGTTGTCTGTGCCGACGGCCCCTTCTGGGTGGCTGAGAGGTTGCTTGGCTTCCAATGTTTTGTTGCTGTTGCAGTTGCACCTGGTGTCCTATGGGCAGTAGATGTTGGCGATGATAGGTCTTGACAACTCCACCCCCAGTCTCGGGCTTCACTCTGTAGGCTGGGACACCAGGTAGTTTCTCCACCACTACATAGGGCTCTGGCCGCCACCTATCAGCAAGTTTGTGTTTTCCATGTAGGCCCAACTACCGAATGAGGACTCTGTCCCCAGGTTGCAGGATTTGTTCTCGAACTCTGCGGTCATAACGAGCCCTATTTCTCCTCCCGGACTGACCCGAGGCCTGATCAGCCAATCGGTAAGCTTCTCTTAATTCTTCTTTCAGCTGGGACACATACCTCAAGTAGGTCTTCCCAGATGACCGATCAGATGAGACCCCAAAACTGATGTCCACTGGTAGCCGCGCTTCCCTACCAAACATTAGGAAGTAGGGGGAATAACCTGTTGATTCATTCTTAGTACAATTGTAGGCATGTACCAGCTGACTTATGTGTCTGCTCCAGCGTGCTTTCTGCTTGGGATCCAAAGTGCCCAGCATGTTTAGGAGAGTGCGATTGAACCTCTCTGGTTGAGGATCACCTTGAGGGTGAAATGGGGTGGTTCTAGATTTCTTGATCCCGCAGATCTCACACAGCTCCTTGATCAACCGACTCTCAAAGTCTCTTCCCTGGTCGGTATGGATACGGGCTGGCAACCCATAATGCACAAAAAACTTTTCCCACAAGATTCTTGCCACTGTGGTTGCCCTCTGGTCTTTGGTGGAGTAGGCTTGGGCATATCGGGTGAAATGGTCAGTGACCACTAACACATTACTGACATTTCCCTCATCAGGCTCAATGGATAGGAAGTCAATACACACCAGATCTAGTGGGCCATCGCTTGTGATGTTGACAAGTGGAGCCGATTGAGTAGGCAAAGTCTTCCGCAGGATACACCTGGCACAGGACTTGCAGTAATCCTCAATGTCTGCTTTCATTCTTGGCCAGTAGAATCGGTCTGTGATGAGACCTGTCGTCTTTTCAACACCAAGGTGCCCATGGTCATCATGCAGAGCTCCCAAGACAGTCTTCCGAAACTGGCTGGGTAATACCAGCTGTCTGCGAATTTCTCCTCTTTTCCGCTTGACTTCTCTGTAGAGAATCCCATCTCTTACAACTAACAACTCTACTTGGCGGGCCAGCAAGACAGACTCCTCTGTTTTCAGAGCATTCCTCTCAGGCCTCCGGCCTCTCTTGACAGACCATCGCACGACTCCCACTGATGGATCTTCTTGTTGAGCCCTTTCAACTTGACTTCGGGTTAGCTGTGGCAGACAGTCAGAGTTTACCCTAGTTAACTGGCAGAACAGAGGTGGAAGTGCTTCTTCTGAGACTCCCAAGAATCGGGCACAACCCTGTGGAGGAACAGCCTTAGCTTGTTGATTGTGACACATAGCTTTCACCGCAGGTGCAGGTACCTCTATCCAGCCCTCTTCTTCATCAGCCCACTTCTGTTGGGGAAGACGGGAAAGTGTGTCAGCATCAATGTTACTAGTGCCCGGTCGGTACTTTAGACTGAAATCGTACACCGCCAATGCTGCTAGCCATCGGTGTCCTGTGGCATCAAGCTTAGCCGTAGTTTTCACGTAGGTGAGTGGATTGTTGTCAGTGTGAACTTCAAAATGCACTCCATAGAGGTAGTCATGCAGCACGTCCACCACAGCCCACTTCAACGCTAAGAACTCAAGCTTATGCACAGGGTAGTTGCGCTCACTGGGAGTCAATCCTCTACTGATGTAATAGACGGGTCTCAAGGCTCCATCATGATCTTGATACAGGACTGCTCCAAGCCCCTCGAAGGAAGCATCCACATGCAGTACGTATGGCTTACTAGGGTCTGCATAGGCCAACACTGGAGCCTGTGTCAGACAGGATTTCAGCTTCTCAAATGCATCATCGCATGCAGAAGTCCACCTTTCCCCAAAGGGCTCATTCACTTTGTAATAGGACTTATTTGCAGGTTTCTTTGAGCGAGCTGTCCCTCGCGGAGGTGGATACCCCTGGGTGAGGGCTGTCAGAGGCTTTGCAATTTTTGAATACTGTGGCACAAATCTTCTGTAGTACCCACAAAATCCTAGAAATGACCGGAGTTCCCCCAACTTGGTGGGCTTGGGCCACTTGACCACTGCTTCCACTTTGACTGGGTCAGTGGAAATCCCTTCACGACTGACAATGTGTCCCACATATTTTACTGACTTGTGGCAGAACCGGCACTTGTCAAGGGATAACTTCAGTCCAGCCTTCTCCAGTCGATCCAACACCTTGAACAACCTCTGGTTGTGTTCTGCCAAGTTGTGTCCAAAAATAATCAAGTCGTCTAGGTAAACCAGCACCTCCCGGTAGTTCATGTCTCCCACCACCTTATCCATGCATCTCTGGAATGTTGCAGGGGCTTCCGGCACTCCCTGAGGCATTCTTTGATACTGAAAGAACCCAAGAGGGCAAATGAACGCTGTCTTCTCCTGATCTTCCTTGGACATGGGTATCTGGTAATAGCCACTTCGGAGATCTAACACAGAAAACCATTGGCTCCCTTGAAGGCAGTCCAAAGCTTCATCAATTTTGGGCACAGTGTATTGGTCAGGCACTGTCCGGCGGTTTAATGTACGGTAGTCCACACACATCCTAATATCCCCATTCTTTTTCCGAGCTATCACGATGGGAGAGGCATACGGACTGTTGGACTCTATGATGACTCCAGTATCCAGCAGACCACGCAGGTGCTGTCTAACATCCTCAACGTCGGCTGGGGCCAACCTTCGGGACCTCTCTCGGAAAGGTTTATCATCAGTCAACCGGATGTGGTGCTCCACTCCATGTGTCCGGCCTAGATCCCATTCGCCTAATGAAAAGGCCGCAGCATGATTCATCATACCTTGAATTACCGACTTCTTCTCTTCCTCACTCAGATCGCTGTCTTCAAAACAGGGGCCGAAACATTCGGGATGTAACTCTCTCTTCTCTTTCTCTTTTTTCACATATGCTGCGAGACAGACTGGGTGAATAGTGAGGGTCTGTGAATAGTTGTCACCACCGACTTCTCGGCACCACTCAGCTAGAGTGCAGAAGATGTTGGCATTCGTCCCAACTATAACAGGAATCTGTCTCTGGTCCCCCTCAGCGTCTGGGCAGACTAAGGCTATGATGGGTATCTCTTTTTCTACTCCAGCCACGGTCTTTGGGAACCGCAGTGTGACTGACACATATCCTCTGTAGGGGTAGCTATGTTCACTTAGCCCCCAGACCACAAGTCCTGATAGAGGTCGCAGTGGCACATCTGACAGGTATTTCTTGTACCATCTTTCAAAAATTATGGACACTTGAGACCCGCTATCTAACAACACAGTGCAGGGTTGATTGTTGATACACGCTGGTACATGGGGAGCTGGTCCCACTAGACCTTCAGGAAACTGTCCCAATGGAGAAAGAGTAGCTGGAGCTGTAGAGTATACCTTGGATGCTGAGGGGGGGCCAGTATGGGACTCTACTGGCCCCCTTTCCCGTTTCCCGATGGCTTATCCTTCTGGTTTGGGAAAGATAGGGACTTCTGTGAATTCCATCTCTTTGGGCACTGTCGAGCCATATGGCTGGTATTCCCACAGACAAAACATCCTTCTGTCTTCATATCTCTCTCTTTAAACTGACCATCACTGGACTTCCCAGATGTTGGCGGTCGTCTCTCCGGGGTTGCCTCAGCAGCCTGTTTCAGACGCTCTACTTCCTTAGCCTGAGCACTCAAAAGTTGGGCAATGTGCTCCCCCTGCTTTTCAATGATTTTCAGAAGCTCTTCCTCACGACGACTTGGGTCTGGCTTTAAGGCAACTGCAGCCACCCTCTGTGGTGTTTGCTCTCTAGCTGCCAAGGTAGCTTCCTATTGTCGCACATCCTTTAGTAACTGATGAAAGGAGCGAGGGATCTTCTCTTTATCACTGCATCTCAGTCTCTGAGCAATGGGGTCTTGAGTCAAGGCACCTCTTAGTACCTGTTCCAGACGACACTGATCGACTTCAGTGGGTTTAAGCCCACCCTTGGACACTATTCTGTGGACCAGCTTATCTAGTCGATAGAGATAGTCAGACATCTTCTCCCCAGGGGCTTGGTAGGTGGTGCGTAGTTTGTAAAATAGGTCTCTTGCATCCTCCGGGGGCCCAAAAGCATCTTCTAAAGCAATCATATAGTCTTGGTAAGTTGCCTGAGGTTGGCTCTGCCACGCAGCTTGTACCACCTCCATAGCGGGACCCTTTAAACTCTCCACTATTCTCTGCTTCTTCACAGCATCAGTGCACTGCCACTCTTCCAGATACTGTAAGGCAACATCTCTCCATGTCTCATACCCTTCTTCACCAGTTGGGGTAGGCAGGATGCCTGAGAACACCCTCAGACGGCGATAACTCCCTTCAGGCTGCATCCTTGCAAATTGGCTGACTAACCTCTCCATGGCTGTCAAAAGCACATCAGCTGTAGAAGTAGTTTCTTTAAGGTTGGCTGAGTGAGGGGTAGGGGGTAAGCGTCTATTGGGCCCCCCATGCTGTGGAGTTGACTCTTGAAGCAAAGTCTCTGGTGCTGACCTCATGGGCCAGATGATCTTCCACTGTTGGCCACGTTCTAGTGGTACCGCTAGGACTAACGGGAAGTATTCCCTCTCCAATGCCTTGTCAGTAGAGATTAAGGCTGCTGACAACTGCCTTCCTTCATTACTCTGACGATCAACCACTTTGGGGTGGATAATTTCATGTAGCCGGCTCACCACCTGCAATATCTCTTCATTAGATGTATCAGAAATCGCACCCCATACAACAAAGCTGTGTTCTTCTATCACGCCCACCTCTTCACACCAAGCAGACACTTCCTTCTCTGTTAAAGTCTCCATGGCGACTGTTTTTTTTCTGTGCTCGATCTCAGCAGTGCCTCCAAATTTAACACCCTTTTTGCCACCCGCCTTGCCTGGGGTGAACGTGCTTGTTCTCACCTCTCTATAGCACAGTGCCTCCACCCAAATCTTGCTTGAAGCTCTCCGGGAATGCAGGCAGTTGTAGTACTTCTGCCAGGGGCTGACTTGGGAAACCCCTGCCCGAGCTTAGTACACACTCCCCCAATTTGAGGATGACACAAGTATGCAACCAGTTTACACAAAATACTAAAATTTAATATTAATGCAGAAATATAAACAATTATATTGCCGATACTCCCCCTAGTGGTCTTGCTGCAAATGACAGGCCACACTTATCACAGAATGTCTGTAAGTGACTCACTCTCTATCTAGCTAGCTATCTGCAGTACTGAGGGGGGTGGCCACCATGTATTGTCACAGTTCAACCGTTGGGGCCCAATCGTTGGTGCACATAAACGGTATAAACGTATTACTCCTCACAGCAACAGTTCAGTCACTAATACTGGAACAACCACAACAAAGTTCCCGGGGGTACTCACTACCTTGGATCTTTAGCTCACAGGAATCAATGCAGGAGCATTCACATTAAGGCGAGGAAGGGAGCATGGAGGTGCCGGCAGTCTCCTTCTGTGTGGATGCAACTGTAGTCTCTCACAGTTCTGGTTGGTCTGCAGACAAGATGCTGGAACAGTAGTCACCTCTCTCTCCACCAGATGCACAGATGATTCTGCAGCAGGATCAGTCAGTCTCTGAAGACACACAAGCCTCTCTCTTTCCTCTCTCTCTGGCCAAGATGTCTCCCATACTACCTTCTTTTCCCTCTCCTGCTTCTCTTCCTGTGTCCGCCCCGCCTCCTGCCCCCTTGATGTCATACAGCCTGTGCTGTGTGTTAAAGAGGAGTTCCTGTAGGCGGCACTGTTCATCTCTGGAAGATATAGAGGAATCCGTGATTGTGCTCTGTCCATAGCATCCACAACACACAAAGTGTCCCCTGTGGGGGTTACATTAAAAAGGTCATGGATATGTTTTTGTAAACTTTCAGCCTTCATCATGTGATGTGCCAGAAGGGGGCCAGTGCAGTTGCACCTTTTGCTCTATGATAAAGTGGCCCTGGTTCCACCTCTTTAGCAGATTTTTTTGTGTTTTTAACTGCTTTAAGCAAATCATGAATTTTGTCCTTGTTGAAAATTAAAACTCTTCTGGGTCATCTGAATCTGAGATTTAACCCCTCATGTGAGTCAGAGCAGGAGAAGCTTAGTGCAGGTCCCTGAAGTGAGCGACCTTCTGGCCCTTTTAGAGGAGTGAGCAGACTTCTCCTCCTGAAACACTTCAGTAAGCTGCTACTTAAACCACTCCATACATGCTTTAGGATCCTCTCCTGGAGAGGAGGCCACAGGTGAGGAACAATCCACACAGGTATCTGCTAACAGGTGATCAGGCAAGGGCTGCTGGCATCTAAAGCAACCCCTGTGTCTGGACTTATGGTTCCTCTTTCTGCTATCCCGCAGACATCTAAACAGAACACAAACACATATCAGTGCTCCAGCATGTGAAGGTTAAGGTTCATAGAGGAATCAGTAAGCAGACGGCTGAGCAGCAGGCTAGTGTGCAATGCTGCTGGTTACTGGCATGTGAGGAGTTACACAGTCTATATTTGAACCAGTTCAGCAACCAAAATGGAGCTGCTCAAAACATTCAACCTTACTTTACTTACCTCAGTGGCATGTGAGGAGTTACAGTGTAAATTAGAATCATAGCAGAGCTAAACACAGCAGGTCAAACAAAATGGAACTGCTCAGAACATTCAGCCTTACTTACCTCAGAAAGCAGAGGGCTGAGCAGGAGGCGAGTGCACCATGCTGCCGGCTCCATTACTAGGAAGTGAACTAGGCGCCTCACTCCAGTGCACCGCATCAATTCCTGTGCTGTTATTTCTGGTGGTTTGCCCACACTGTTGATGGATGCCAGTCCTGTGCGCTGTGTGTAGTGAATTGCTGGGCTAGGCGCATATACTTCAGGGAGTACCCAAAGTGCCTCCATGTGCTACCAACCATGTTTTGTGGGGAACTCCTGAACAGGTAATTCCACCATGTATGTGAACCAAGGCCAGTCCAAATAGAAACAATCGGCATCATCTTAAAACACCTTCGGAACTGAGGGACAGGAAACCATACCTGTATACAGCCTGGAAGCCCAGCAACTGCCCAACAATCCTTAACATGTCCTGTCTCCTCAAGCACCTAGAGAGAAATAAAAAATACAAGGTGTCCTGCCTACTTCCTTAACTTTATAGGATAGGTCCTTGTTAACTGATTGTTTGTTTACTATCGCTAACTAACCTGTCTCTCTGGTTGTACCTAGGGGGCTAAAACCCTTGTGTAATTGTGATGCCGTACGACATCCAGGAAATATATTTATTACAATTTCTTTTTTTTTTGAGGTTATCATGTGTATAAATGTAGGAAAAAGCATTTTTTTTAAACTTTTTTTTGCCCTTTTCCCTCTATATTTTTTTTTACAAAAGAAAAATATATCGTTTGTTATAAAATGTGAAAGCCCATTATGTTCCGAGAAAAAGGAGACCAAATACATGTAGGGTTGGCACAGTAATAGAAAAGCAATTTGCAGTTAAAATGGAACATGGCTAAAACTTGAAAATGTGCCTGGTCTGGAAGTTAAAGTAAAATAAAGCATCTGGTATGGAAGTGGTTAAGAGGTCTTTATTATAAATCGCTTTAGTAAAGTGATAAAAAATGCTTAATTCTGAGGTATAAGAACAAATGTCGAGGCAGTACACCGTAGTCTATGCGTAATGCTTTGATGGGAATCATAGCAATTATTTGCCATATTTGGGATATGGTAAGTATACCCCTTGATTTCCAATCATTCAAGTCATGAAGGCTTAAAGACTGAAGGCACCCCACAGTTTTATAGATATTTTTCCACAAGTCTAACTCATGATGCAGGATAGTGGAGGGTGGCATATGGTGTTTATCATTTAATAGGCCTGTTTGGTAATTAAATAGGATTCTATCTACACCCATGTCTTGTTGTTCAGATGCCACCAGTCCCTCATCGTTGACAGATGTGAAGCTGCGTAATAGTCATAAGCCTTGAGTATGCCCAAACTGCCCATCCACCGCCTCCTGTGTAGAAGTGTAGTCTAAATTTTTTTTTATTTCTCCATATAATTCTGTTAATCAGAGAATTGACTTTTTGGGAAAACAGGGAAGTTGGGGCAACAGGCAGCATTTTGAATATGTAGAGTAGTTTCAGGAACTAACATTTGGAATGCAGCTGCCCTACCCAGCCAGGATAGCTCGTGTTTGGCATATCTGTTGAGATCTTTTTCTAGATCAAGAAGGCAGGGTAGGAAGTTAATTTTTGATATTTGGGAAAGGGGGTAGTGATCTTTATACTCAAGTAATCTGACTATATTTCCCTCCAGTCAAATGGGAAATTAGCTTTCATCTACATCACTACAGAAAGAGGAATATGCAATGGGAGGATCTGAATTTTATGTTCATTGATTTTGTAAAAGGAAGACAGCCTATTATGCTTAATAGTCTTGATGATGATGGAGGCCAGGGATTCAGCTGGATTAGCCAAAGACAATATGACATCATCAGCATACAAGGAAATTAGGTGCGAGGAAGTAGCTATAGTAACTTCGTTTATGTTTTCATGTTGTTTAAGTGCTTGGGCCAATGGTTCAATCGTTAGAATAAAAATTAGGGGTGATAAGGGGAAACCTTTTCTGGTGCCATTATTTATATCAAAACTGTCTGACAGCATCTCTTTGGTGTAGACATTTGACAAAGGGGATGAATAAAAGCTTGACATTTCCTGAAGTATGTGACCCCGAAAAGCCATTCTCCTTGGCGCTTGCTATTTATTTTTGTGCATGCTGATTTACTCTGTTTGTTATCTCTATACATATTTCTGACCTTTGGCTTTTCTTGTGACTATTATCTTGGATTATGATTCTGTACCTCACTGCTCGTCTGGTACCGACCCCTTGGCTAGCTGACCTCCCTTTTATTGTTGTTTGTCTTGTCTGCATTCTGTGTCATCACTTATATCATAAGAAGGGACTGCTGCCCAGTTGTCTTTTGTCGCCTAGGGCAGTTCAGGCAAGTAAGCAGGGACGGGGGGGGGGTTCAGCTTAGGACTCACTGTCTTGCCGTGCCCCTCCCCCCAGGGTTCACCAGCAGCTACTGGGGCATTGCTCTTCTAGCAATTCCCTTACAATTTGGCCTTAGAATGTTTTAGTATTTTTTCATAATCATGTAAAAGGTGGAGCCGCAACTGCTATCGAGTTAGGATTATTTATGTCTGGCGAGGGAATAAATTTATTATCAGGTTTTTTTTTTTTGTTTGTTTGTTTTTATCAATTCTTTATGTATAACAAGAAAGAGGGTACAAAGTACATAAATGGACAATAAAATAAACGAGGAGTTTTACCAATGGGGCAGTCAGTCTGCCACCACCTAAGAAATTTTTTTTTATCAGTTTTAAAATTTGTAAGTGTAGCTAAGATTTCTGTAATTTTGTTTTTATTTTTTTGTGCGCCAATTTGAGAAGGATACCGTGTATGAATGTCTTGTGGGTGTTCCACAAGGTGTATGGATTGGAGACTGAACCAGCATTGAATTTAAAGAATTCCGCTAGCTCCCACATTATTCCATATTATTTAGTAGGCACACAATAATGATATTGCACGACATGCCTTGCATGTCTGCTTATTGCCTCCTAGTTTTTAACCACTATCAGAACTCCCCTGATTTTCTTAGTACGGTGAGTATGGAGGATAACTGGAAAGAGAGGATGCCTTAGTCTGTCAGCATCTTTTAGTATGAGGCGGGTCTCCTGAACATAAAGGACATCCGTCTGGAGGGACATAGCCTCTCTCCAGAGAAACAACCTTTTCTGAGGGCAAGTCAAGCCACGGACATTAAGAGAAATAAACTTCATTACCATCTCGCAGGTAAAATTAAACCTATATCATCACTATGGCAATCCACCAATGGAATAGTGAACAGAAATTGTCACTGTAGAACAGTAATATAACAAAAGTAACATAATGTAAAATAGTTGGATAACTAACATAGTTTAGTGAAATAATACTGATGATCTGGTCTCAAAAAAAAAAAATAATATATGGCACTTAACATTTTGTATTTGGTGTCTGGTCTTCTTTAAGGCATGTATGAAGAATCTATTACCACATGGTGTTGCTATTTAGCTATACTGTACATAGAGAACAAACTATGGTGTGACTACAGCTGCAATTTCTTATAATATGTTAGTAAGTAAAAGGGGCATTAAAGTTCTGTTCTGTATACTATTCAAAATCATAAAAAACACCATATTTTTCGGACTATAAGACACACTTTTTCCACCCAATTTTGGGAGGAAAATGGGGGTGCCTCTTATAGTCCAAATGTAGTGGGGGGGGGGCAGCTGCAGGGTTACTTGGAGTGGTATGGGGCCTGCGGCCAGCTGGAGATGATAGTGATCGGGGAAAGCCTAGTACCCCGACCACTATATACATTGTCTGCCAGGGCAGGTGAGTAAAAATAACAAAGAAATATAGAACCGCACTACAATAGAAGTTATGCTTCAAAATTGCTCCTTTATTAGTGTAGTGCAATGTTTCGGGTGCATTCACCCTTCATCAGGATGAAATTTTTTTTTATAAAAGACAAAACATATGATGGTGTTTAACACATGTTTGTATAATATCATCGGAATATAAACTCAGTGTCATCAAGCTAAGACATATAGAATGTCAGTGGACAAAATACACCAATACACTAGACTCCCATTGCATTATATTATCAAATTTATATAAAAACATAGACAATTAGCTATATTACAATCCCGCCATAGCAGGTGTAGCAAAAATTTACAGCAAAAAGTCTCAGTGCAAAAATAGCCCAGAATAGCAGGAAGATATATTGTACAGGTAGGCAGACACATTTGTGCTGTCATTAAGCTAAGACATATAGAATGTCAATGGACAAAATACATCAATACAATAGACTCCCATTACATTATATTATCAGTTTTATACAGTAGTAGACAATTAGCTATATTACATTCCCACCGTAGTAGATGTAGCAAGAATATAGAGCAAAAAATACAGAACAAAATTAGTACAAAAATAGCACAGAATAGCAGGAGGATATATTGTACATGTAAGCAAACAAAACCGTGCATACCACTTAGAAGTATGTCATGTGAACAAGATCATCTGTGGATATCAGCATGGTGTGCTGGAGTCCAGATATGTAGATACCCAAGCGATAGGGCTGGTGAGCCAAATAGACAAGTACCGCCGGGTGGGTTAGGACGCTATAATATAAATGAGATCAGGTGAAAAACTCCATTAGATGCTGTGGATTATGCTAAAAGGAGATGGGGGGGGGGGGGCGACGGGAAGTAAAGGTGAGGTAAACAGAGGAGAAATTAGAAAAGAATTACTGCCATCATAGTGAAAGGGGAAGTTGGATAAGTAAGCAAGGCAAAGTAGACAGCTTATAAAGCAAGAGCATGGCACAGTAAATAGCTTAAAAAGCCAAAACATTAAAACAATCAGTATGAGCGTGTCCTACCTGATGTGGGTCTATTGCAGGGATAGTAGAGGTCTCAGTGTGTGGAGAGCCACTTCCTCCCTATATAGCGGGGAAACGTCATGTCATGACGCTAGGGGTCGTGTCTACGTCATTAAATATGGATGATATGTGTTCCAGGCTGGAATGCATGAAAAAATGGCTTATAATGGCCTAAATAGTGGTCATAAGGAGATGTGGCAATGGGCACTTGCTTCGATGCATGAAATATACAGGTTTATATTAGTTAAGTGGCCTTGGACTGGACCTTAGACACTAGGCCGGAGTGTATGCGTTTCACGCTGGAATGCACGGCCATGTACTTCAATACATATGGAGAAATGTGATGCGTTCCACGCTGGAACGTATTGAGAACTATGAAAAGAAACAGGGCGTGTTGCTGTCTACATATGTTGATGCGTTCCAAGCTGGAATGCATCGTCATAAAGGGATGGTGAGTGGATTTTAGACATACGTGCATATGAAGAGAAGAAGAAAATGAAGAGAGGGAGAAAGGAGAAAGAAAAATCAAAAGTAAAGCGCAGGGGAAGGGGGAGGAGGAGGGGATTTCTGAGTTACAATCTTACCCATTCTCGGTTAGCAAAAAAAAAAAAATAGAGGGAGATGAGGCACTCAACATCAATGAATACCCAAAAGGTCTTTAAAAATTACATATTTATTAGAAAACATATAAAAAACATATATAGAAATAGATTGATGAAAACTAACAATACATAATAACCAAAAAGGTGTCAGGGGGATATCATGGAGACCAACATGTAGAAAATGAGGTAAGTATGATGCAAGATTAAATGCACCAAATCAGATATAGGTAGTGCCACTAATCAGGGCAAACATATACTTTTATGTGTCCACAATAGCTCTTATATAGTATATATTCTTATATGTCCACAATAGGAAGATAGCAGTGCTCCCTGCAATAACCATATATGTTAACCCACTGGTATATGTAAAAGTATAGTACAAGAAAATAGTCACATAATAGTGTTAGGTAATGAAACACATACCCATCTGGAGTATAGTTACAATGTGGTCTCCTCCCTCTGACACCACTCTCTGAGCCCTAGCTTTCTGTACTCAACAAAGGACTTTTGTTTTGCCCAACAACAAATATTGACAACTTCCAGATTGAACAAGACATGGAAAGGTTTTTTTAGAAAACTACGTCTCAAGATGAAAATTGAAGACTAGGAGCCAATTTGGTCACAACCAGCAGTGTCTGTTGATCATTCCCCATTCGTAATCAAATCATCTAATCTTAGAATGGTGAGTAGATATATTCCCCCCAAAAAATACCCATGCATTGAAACCTATGCTAAGTTTGTTTTGATCTGACATCAACAAAGTTTTGTCCAAAAAAACCCGCAGTACACATCCATCACAATTTATCAAGATCCCAGCGTATGGCATTGTCCACTTTTAAAGAGAATAAGGATATAGTTGTTAAATCAGCTGATAAGGGCTCAGGTATTGTGATCCAGAACTGCACCAATTATAGGGCGGAGATTTTGAGACAGCTAGGTGATACCACAGTTTACAAACCTATACCAATTGATCCAACACCCACACTGTGTCAAGAATTGCACGACATTATTGAGAGGGCCATCACCAGTAGAACCATATCTAACAGGCTGGCGGATTTTATGAGTCCACAGAACCCATGTATTCCGGTGATTTATACATTACCGAAGATCCATAAGGATCTTAACAATCCACCTGGCTGACCTATCGTATCAGGAACTGATTCTCTGTTTCAAGCTCTTGCTAAGTTCCTCGATACGGTTCATAGACCCTATGCTTATGAGGGCCACTAGTATTTAAGGGACACGACGGACTTAATTAATAAAATACAATCCCTTACATGCGACTGGGATAAAGTAATTCTTGCCACTATGGATGTAACCAGCTTATATATGAATATTCCAACAATACAAGGTGTTGAGATTGTTCAAAAGATGTTACAGAACAAAGCCGAGTACACGCCACCACAGATATCGTTTATTACTGACTTATTACTATTTGTATTAGCTAACAACTTCTTCTTGTTCGGATCCCAATATTATCAAAAGACCACTGACCATGGGTTGTAATGTGGCTCCTACCTTCGCTGTTATATTTGTGAACGCTTTTGAAGATAAATTTGTCTATAATCATGTTTTGTTCTCCCAATTTGCTCACACATGGTATCGTTATATAGATGATGTCTTTTTGCTATGGGAAGGGTCCATGGAAGATCTACACATATTCCACACACACTTAAACAACTGCCTTCCCACTATCAAGTTCTCTCTGGAAGTCAGCACCAATTCTGTGTCCTTCCTTGACGTCATGATTCACACATCAAACAATACATTGCACCTGGACCTCTACAGTAAACCCACTGACAAGAACAGTCTTCTACATTTTTCTAGCTTCCATCCTCCTAACCTAATTAAGTCACTCTCAGTTCTTGAGGGTTAAATGAATAGTTACAGACAATGACAAATGTAAGGAACAATTGACACACATGAACAACAAATTCCTAGCAAGAGGTTACCCATCTGATACACTGGACATACAGTTAGAAAAGGTACATGAATGTCCTAGAAATGAGCTGCTACAAACTCACCCAAAGGACAAGAAAATCACAGATCAGTATGTGTGTCCACATACACACCTTACAGTAAGAAAATCAGTAATAAAATACACAAGCGCTGGCACATATTACAGAAAGGCCATCCACAGATTTTCAAGAATCCCCCTCTTATGTCATATAGAAGAGGGAAAATCCTCAGGGACACGCTTGTACGAGCCGACATTGGACCTGACAGAAGGTCAGTACAGACTACAATTACAGGAAGCCAAAATCCTGGCACCTTCCCATGCCTCAAATGTGCACAATGTAGTAACATACAAAAAGGCACAACCTTTACACATCCCCGCTCTGGTAAGACATACAAGATCAGAGGACATTTTACACGTGACACTGAGTTTGCTGTGTATTTAATTAAGTGTCCTTGCGGGCTAGGATATGTAGGAGAAACAATATGCGTATGAAGGTCAGAATTAATCCAACATCAGACAGGAAGAAATTGAGCTCCCCATACCAGCACACTTTAAAAACAAATCACATAATGTCAACCAACTAAAATTTCAGGTTATAGATTGGGTCCCACCACAGAGAGGCAGCGGGGACAGAACCAGAATTCTCAAAGAGAGAGAAATGAGATGGATTTTTAAACTATCCACCCTGCACCCTTTAGGTTTGAACCGCGATTACTCGCCATTGTAATTGATTCAAATTCCTTTACTAGTACTAACAAATTTTTTATTTTCTAAAAACAGCACTCTACAATTGCTAATCAGGGCAGCGGTTATGCTCTACCCTTTCTGCACCCTCATACCCTAACCGGGAATGGGTAAGATTGTAACCCAGAAATCCCCCCCCCCTTTCCCTGCGCATTATTTTTCTTTCTCCTTTTTTTCTTTCTCCTTTCTCCCTCTCTTCATTTTTTCCCTCTTTTTTCATATTCACATATGTCTAAAATCCACTCACCATCCCTTTATGACGATGCATTCCAGCTTGGAATGCATCAACATATGTAGATAGCAACACGCCCTGTTTCTTTTCATAGTTCTTGAAGAGTCCCAGCGTGGAATGCATTGCATTTCTACAATATGGTTGTGCGTTCCAACTTGAAACGCATAACCATATGTATTGAAGTACATGACCGTTCATTCCATCGTGAAATGCATGCGCTCCGGCCTAGTGTCTAAGGTCCAGTCCAAGGCCACTTAACTAATATAAACCTGTATATTTCATGTATCGACGCAAGTGCACATTGCCACATCCCCTTATGACCACTATTTAGGCAATTATAAGCCGTTTTTTCATGCATTCAAGCCTGGAACGCATATCATCCATATTTAATGACGTAGACACGTCCCCTAGCGTCATGACGTCACATTTCCTACTATATAGGGAGGAAGTGGCTCTCCACACACTGAGACCTCTACTATCCCTGCGATAGACCCACATCAGTTAGGACACGCTCATACTGATTGTTTTAATGTTTTGGGTTTTTAAGCTATCTACTGTGCCTTGCTTTTGCTTTATAAGCTGTCTACTTTGCTTACTTATCCAACTTCCCCTTTCACTATGATGGCAGTAACTCTTTTCTAATTTCTCCTCTGTTTACCTCACCTTTACTTCCCACCGCCCCCCCCCCCCCAAATTTCCTTTTAGCATAATCCACAGCACCTAATGGAGTTTTTCACCTGATCTCATTTATATTATAGCGTCCTAACCCACCCGGCGGTACTTGTCTATTTGGCTCACCAGCCCTATCGCTTGGGTATCTACATTTCTGGACTCCAGCACACCATGCTGATATCCACAGATGATCTTGTTCACATGACATACTTCTAAGTGGTATGCACGATTTTGTTTGCTTATATGTACAATATACAGTATGTCTTAGCTTAATTACACTATCTGAGTTTATATTCTGATGATATTATGATGGTGTTTATCACATGTTTGTATATGTTGTCTATATTTCTTTTCTATATACAACTGTCCAGTAGGGAGGTGGCCAGCCCTACTCAGAACAAGCACCTTAAAAAAGAAATACCGCCTGTGCTGCCTCTATACAATCAGCAAAAAAAGTAAAAATCACAAACACTTATACTCACCTCTCCTGGAGTTCCGACAATCCCCAGCATCCTCTTCAGGGCTCTTCTGGCCTGTGAGGTCATGTGCCCCAGATCACTGCTGGGGCCTGTTACGCATAATGATGTGAGCACGCCCCACGAGACTGCTGAGGTCCAATAACAGGCCCCACCTCTGGGGCATGTGACCTCAGTTGCAGTCAGAAGAAGACCGAGGATGCTGCTGAAGAGAGCTGGATGGAGCGAGGATGCCCACGAGAGGTGAGGTAGGTGTTTGTTATTTTCCATCACCTCCCCCGGGCCTCCAATTATTATACACTGGGGTATGAGACAATAATAATAATAATAGCACTGGACCACTGTGGAGCATATGATATAGTTTGCTAATTTAGACCAGAAATTTTGGTTCATGTCTGAACCAGAAGTGCAAAGTGTCATTTATGACACTCTGAGGGCTCCTAGGACTCTATCTAACCTCTTTTTAGCTATTTTAACACAAACACAGACTTAGTAATGTCAAAAGTGACAGTAACAGATATGGCTGTGGGTATCTGGTGATAAACAGCCTGTTTAAAGGGAGACTTGAACAGCCTCTTTTGAACTACAAGCACAGTCAGACAGCTCCAAAAACTATTTATTTGAGGGCAGATGCCTGTGGGTATATGTATGTACAGTCATGGCCAAAAGTTTTGAGAATGATACAAATATTAATTTTTACAAAGTCTACTGCTTCAGTTTTTCTAATGGCAATTTGCATATACTCCAGAATGTTATAAAGAGTGATCAGCTTAACAGCAATTACTTGCAAAGTCAATATTTGCCTAGAAAATGAACTTTATCCCCCAAAACACATTTCAACAACATTGCAGCCCTGCCTTAAAAGGACCACCTAACATCGTTTCAGTGATTGCTCCATTAACACAGGTGTGGGTGTTGATGAGGACAGGGCTGGAGATCAATCTGTCATGATTAAGTAAGAATGACACCACTGGACACTTTAAAAGGAGGCTGGTGCTTGCCATCATTGTTTCTCTTCTGTTAACCATGGTTATCTCTAAAGAAACACGTACAGTCATCATTGCACTGCACAAAAATGGCCTAACTGGGAAGAGTATTGCAGCTAGAAAGATTGCACCTCAGTCAACAATCTATCGCATCATCAAGAACTTCAAGGAGAGAGGTTCCATTGGTGCCAAAAAGGCTCCAGGGCGCCCAAGAAAGACCAGCAAGCGGCAGGACCGTCTCTTAAAAGTGTTTCAGCTGCAGGATCGGGCTACCAGCAGTGCAGAGCTTGCTGAGGAATGGCAGCAGGCAGGTGTGAGTGCATCTGCACGCACTGTGAGGCGGAGACTCTTGGAGCAAGGCCTGGTCTCAAGGAGGGCAGCAAAGAAGCCACGTCTCTCCAGAAAAAACATCAGGGACAGACTGATATTCTGCAAAAGGTACAGGGAGTGGACTGCTGAGGACTGGGGTAAAGTCATTTTCTCTGATGAATCCCCTTTTCGATTGTTTGGAACATCTGGAAAACAGCTTATTCGGAGAAGAAGAGGTGAGCGCTACCACCAGTCTTGTCTCATGCCAACTGTAAAGCATCCTGAAACCATTCATGTGTGGGGTTGCTTCTCAGCCAAGGGAATCGGCTCTCTCACAGTCTTGCCTAAAAACACAGCCATGAATAAAGAATGGTACCAGAATGTCCTCCAAGAGCAACTTCTCCCAACCGTCCAAGAGCAGTTTGGCACTCAACAATGCCTTTTTCAGCATGGTGGAGCACCTTGCCATAAAGCAAAGGTGATAACTAAATGGCTCAGGGAACAAAACATAGAGATTTTGGGTCCATGGCCTGGAAACTCCCCAGATCTTAATCCCATTGAGAACTTGTGGTCAATCATCAAGAGACGGGTGGACAAACAAAAACCAACAAATTCAGACAAAATTAAAGCATTGATTCTGCAAGAATGGACTGCTATCAGTCAGGATTTGGTCCAGAAGTTGATTGAGAGCATGCCAGGGAGAATTGCAGAGGTCCTGAAGAAGAAGGGTCAACACTGCAAATATTGACTTGCTGCATTAACTCATTCTAACTGTCAATATAAGCTTCTGTTACTCATAATATGAATGCAATTATATTTCTGTATGTGATAAAAACATCTGACAAACACACATAAAAACCAGAGGGCAGCAGATCATGTGAAAATATAATATTTGTGTCATTCTCAAAACTTTTGGCCATGACTGTATATATATATATATATATATATATATATATATATATATTGGAAGAGGTAATGGCTTTTTCAAGTAGTCCAAAAATTATTCCTTTTGGGGAGGAGCAAAAAATATGTGTACCCATCAAACTAGATGCAAAAAACACATTTTATTAAGCTACATTAAAACAGGCTCAACAGCCAGCAAATATGTTCTATATAAAATTAGTCTGATCAAAGGTGCTGAGGTAGAACTGATTGTAGGCTTGGGACAGTGGTATCCCACTATAATCTGTTTTACAAGTGAGAAAGCACTCGTCTCCCTAGTATATCCCCATGCATCAGCCATAGCCAGCTATACTAAGTCACGAGGGAGCCTATTGTACCTAACTACTCCCTAAATCCATAAAAAGGATTCATATTGGATTAATTCTGTCCCTATAATCCTGATACACTCTAGTCTGCTTGACATGTTTCTACAGTGGCATATCAAGCTGTTTCATCAGAGGCACATTGAAATATTAATAGAAAAAGCAAAACTGCACTGTAGCGTGCATTACATTCTCTCTGGCTCGGCACTGATATATTGCCATGCCCGGGATTAGGAATGCTGGCCATTTAACAAATAAGCAAAAATAAGCAAGTGAGGACTTGCAATAGCGTGAGCCACCCGCAGGAATGACACACCAACTGGTCGACAACACTCATAAACTGCCCAGGATGGCCCCGCCCCATTCAGAAGTGTCCCGTCACCATGGGAACTACAAGTAGATCATCCACATCGTGATCAGGTAGGTATATACATAGTGACTTACATTCCTTTTCTTGCTGCCCAGAGCTCATCCCTTTCCTTTGCAGAAAACTGTTATCTGTAATGGGATGCAGCTTCTTGTCTGTGCCATATTGAATAGATATGTGTAATAACTTATATCACAACTTTATACCCAATCATGTTATGTTAATTATACTAATTGCAACTTCTCTTTGTCTATACAATGTATAAACACACCTACAATGTATTTAAACGTCACGGAAACAGCAACACCCACAAATCCTGGGTGTCCTGGGTGTCCCATCCTATACCTCACCACAGCCTTAAATCCTGGCTCCACTACTCTATCTGGACTGATAATTTGCCTTTGCTCTCCTCTCCAATTCTGCAGCACTTATCTGACATTTGGTGCCATATTCATCATATTACCGGTAAGAGGCAACTTTTAAATATGATATTGGCCCCAACTGAGTTCCTGGAACAATCCATATCTGCTCTTGACTTGTCCGCCTGGAAAACGTCTGGCATCACTTCTGTTTCACAGTTGTGGTGTGAGGGATCGTTAGTGAAGGACTTGATAGCTATGGTAGAGCAGACCTATCAGTACAAAAGAATTCTGTCCCATGAAGTCTTTGAGGACACCAATTTTCAAAGAAACTGGCTTCTATGGATGTCGTACAAATCCAAGAACCCATTGCATCTGTGATTACTCCTCTCAGCTTCCCTTTCCTCCGTCTGGTCCCTTGCTGTATTTTCTTGGGATTTTCTGTGGCCTTTCTATGGTTACCTGATTACCTCCTTTGTACATTTACATTATGACAATATTATTGTTGTTATTTGTCATTTTCTACCCTTGTTACCCCCCCCCCCCCATTTTGCTCCCGCAGATTCCACTGGATGGTGCAATGTGTGAACTTTAACCCCTTAGCGACCTTGGACGTACTATTACATCTTGTGTGCTAGGTAGTTCGCGCACCAGGGCGTAATAGTACACCCGAGGCTGGCCGCCCACTCACTACAGTGCTGGCCAAAAGTATTGGCACCCCTGCAATTTTGTCAGATAATACTCAATTTCTTCCAGAAAATGATTGCAATCACAAATGCTTTGGTAATAATATCTTCATTTATTTTGCTTGCACAAAACACAAAAGAGAATGAAAAAAAAGTCAAATCATTGATCATTTTACACAAAACTCCAAAAATGGGCCGGACAAAAGTATTGGCACCCTCAGCCTAATACTTGGTAGCACAACCTTTAGACAAAATAACTGCGAACAACCACTTCCGGTAACCATCAATGAGTTTCTTACAATGCTCTGCTGGAATTTTAGACCATTCTTCTTTGGCAAATTTCTCCAGGTCCCTGAGATTTGAAGGGTGCCTTCTCCAAACTGCCATTTTGAGATCTCTCCACAGGTGTTCTATGGGATTCAGGTCTGGACTCATTGCTGGCCACTTTAGAAGTCTCCAGTGCTTTCTCTCAAACCATTTTCTAGTGCTTTTTGAAGTGTGTTTTGGATCATTGTCCTGCTGGAAGACCCATGACCTCTGAGGGAGACCCAGCTTTCTCACACTGGGCCCTACATTATGCTGCAAAATTTGTTGGTAGTCTTCAGACTTCATAATGCTATGCACACGGTCAAGCAGTCCAGTGCCAGAGGCAGCAAAGCAACCCCAAAACATCAGGGAACCTCCGCCATGTTTGACTGTAGGGACCGTGTTCTTTTCTTTGAAGGCCTCTTTTTTTTTTTCCTGTAAACTCTATGTTGATGCCTTTCCCCAAAAAGCTCTACTTTTGTCTCATCTGACCAGAGAACATTCTTCCAAAAAGTTTTTGGCTTTCTCAGGTAAGTTTTGGCAAACTCCAGCCTGGCTTTTTTATGTCTCTGGGTCAGAAGTGGGGTCTTCCTGGGAATCCTACCATAGAGTCCCTTTTCATTCAAACGCCGACGGATAGTACGGGTTGACACTGTTGTACCCTCGGACTGCAGGGCAGCTAGAACTTGTTTGGATGTTAGTCGAGGTTCTTTAGCCACCATCCACACAATCTTTCGTTGAAATCTCTCGTCAATTTTTCTTTTCCGTCCACATCTAGGGAGGTTAACCACAGTGCCATGGGCTTTAAACTTCTTGATGACACTGCGCACGGTAGACACAGGAACATTCAGGTCTTTGGAGATGGACTTGTAGCCTTGAGATTGCTCATGCTTCCTCACAATTTTGCTTCTCAAGTCCTCAGACAGTTCTTTGGTCTTCTTTCTTTTCTCCATGCTCAATGTGGTACACACAAGGACACAGGACAGAGGTTGAGTCAACTTTAATCCATTTCATCTGGCTGCAAGTGTGATTTAGTTATTGCCACCACCTGTTATGTGCCACAGGTAAGTAACAGGTGCTGTTAATTACACAAATTAGAGAAGCATCACATGATTTTTCAAAGGGTGCCAATACTTTTGTCCACCCCCTTTTTTATGTTTGGTGTGGAATTATATCCAATTTGGCTTTTTGACAATTCTTTTTGTGGTTTTCCTTTGAAGACACGTTAAATGAAGATATTATTACCAAAGCATTTGTGATTGCAATCATTTTCTGGAAGAAATTGAGTATTATCTGACAGAATTGCAGGGGTGCCAATACTTTTGGCCAGCACTGTATATGAGTGGGTGGCATCGGAATCGGGTGTTAGCTGTAACTGACAGCTAACACCCTGCTCCATAACCCCCAGTCAAACATGACTGTGACATCCAAGGGGTTCCGCCATGTTGCTGCCCCCGCGGCACCCCCCGTGCTGATATCTATTATCTGCAGCCCGGTGTCTGGCCAGTGACCCCAGGCTGCCTGGACCCCTCCAGTACTTGGTTGATCCTGCTGGGACCTCAGGAAGTCAGCCTATGCATCTGCATAGTCTGACTTCCTCTATAGATTGCAAGACACGTGTATGCTTGTGTCTTGCAGTCTATAGTACTGAACCAGCGATCAGTGTATTGCTGGTTCAGGTGTCCTAAAGGGACACATGAAAAAGTAAAAAAAGTGCAAAAAAAAAAAATAAAGTGTGTAAAAAAATTTATAAAAAAATAAAGCCTTAAAAATTCCCTGTTCCTATATAAAATGAATTCTATAATAAAAAAACTAAAAATTAATAAAAACAATACATATTTGGTATCACCGCGTCCGTAACAACCTATACAATAAAACTGAAACAATATTTAACGTACACGGTGACTGTCAGGAAAAAAAAATGGAAGAAAAATGCCAGAAGTTAATTATTCAATAAGTTGTAGGCACCCAAACATGATGTCATTACAAAATACATCTCATACAGCAAACAACAAGCCCTCATATGGCTACATCACCAGAAAAAAATATATATAGCTTATACAATATGAAGACAAAAACCCCAAAAGTCGCCAAATCATTAGAACATAACTGGCTGTGTCAGGAAGGGAATGTATAAGCTGTGCGAGCATATCTCAGGGTATACCCCATATTTAGAGCTTTTGAGGGAAAATAAACCAGAAGTGACCCTGTGAAAGATCCTCAGTGCGCCAAACCGCTTTGGCCACACCCTGAGTCCTCTTTCATATAAAAACCACACTCAACGCCAGTGAGTGTCGGGTTCACAAGATAAATACAAGACAAGCCTTCTAAATTTTATATATTTGTTAACCCCTAAATGGGTCGGTATTAACATCTAACACATACAGTTCAGAACAGATATGCAGATATATGCAAGCATTAACAGTTACTAGTTACAAGATACAGTACAAATAAAATAAAAGGGATAAAGGTGAAATAGTTACTTTACCACACATGTCCTTGATGTGGTTCTGTAGTCCAACACTCACACATAGCATGTGGAGTTCACCAGAGGCTTCTTGGCATGTGGCATTAACTCCTAGCATGTGGCATTAATAGAATAATCCCGCCTGCATGCTTTTCACAGGAATCTCAGCATTAGTCTCTCTGCAATATCTCTCAGTCTCTTGGAGGCTCATCATCGTCAGCAGCAGCATTTCAACCTGCCTGCTCATAGTAGCATCTCAGTCAAAGTCTGTAATATGCTGTAGTCTGTGATGGTCTGAGTCAACTCCATAGCATAATCTCCATAGCATAATCTCCATAGCATGATCTCCTCCCACTGACTCTTACCTCATCTTTTATACCCTTTATGCCACCTCCCAGAATGAGGTCACCGGCGGCAGCAGGTCTCATAGAATAATCCACACAAGTCCAGACCCTTTATATGTAGATGAGACCAAGTGACATGATACAATGTTTTCAGCCATATCTGGTTAACCAGTGCAGCTGGACAATGCATGTTTGTTTGATCACTCAGAGCTGTGTAGGAATACAATGGGTCCCTGCAGTGATGGATACAAAGCCCTATTGTTCCAGCCCGGCCACTACTGCCAATATACCTATGAGTAGGCTGTGCACATTATGAATGAGTGCAAGCAAGAAGGGAGACCCTATACCCAGAGACCAAAATACATCCCTGAGCCACAGCCACAATTAAGCAGAATCATCACAGACCCCCAGAGTGATTTCCCCCCACCCCCAATAATAGGAACTACTGGGGAAATAGTAGCGAATTTTATGTTCCCAATGTACTCCACACAGCTTATATATTCACTTTTTCCCATCCGCTGTGCATTCATGCCTGGGATACTAATGCTTACACCCCTTGATAAATTCTTTGAGGGGTGCACTTTTCAAAATGAGGTCACTCCTTTGGGGAATCCACTTTTCTGGTAGGTTAGAGGCACTTTTGAAGGGTTCTCATTGTATTGGTATTTTAGGGGCTCTGCAAATGCGACATGGCACCTGAAAACTATTCCAGCTATAGCTGCCGTCCTAAAGCCAAATAGCGCTTTTACCATTCTGAGCCCTACCATGTTCCCATACAGCAGATTACAAACACATATGGGGCATTTCTGTGTTCATAAGAAATTGTGTAACAAACTGTGGGGTGTTTTTTCTTCTTTAACTACTTGCAAAAATTAAATATATGTTGCTAAATGGATGGTTTATTGGAAAAAAAGTAATTTTTCATTTTTATGTCCCAAAGTTAATAAAATTCGTGAAACAGCTGTGAGGTCAAAATGCTCACTATACACCTAGATAAATTCTATGAGGGGTATAATTTCCAAAATGGGGTCACTTTTTGGGGGTTTCTATTGTACTGGTACTTTAGAGGCTCTGCAAATGCGACATGGCACCTGAAAACTATTCCAGCAAAATCTGCCCTCCAAAAGCTAAATAGCGCTCTTTCCATTCTGAGCCCTGCCATGTACTCAAACAGCAGATTACAACCACATATGGAGCATTTCTGTGTTCAGAACAAATTGTGTAACGAACTTTAAGGTGCTTTTTCTCCTTTGTCCTCTTGTGAAAATGAAAAATTTGGGGCTAAATTGACGGTTAATTGGGAAAAAAAGTAATTTTTCAATTTCATGTCCCAATGTTAATAAAATCGGTGAAACAGCTATAGCGTCAAAATGTTCACTATACCCCTTGATATGTTCTGTGAGAGGTGTGGTTTCCAAAATGGGGTCATTTTAAGGGGTTTCCACTGTATTGGTGCTTTTGGGGGCTCTGCAAATGCAACATGGCAGTTGAAAACTATTTCAGCAAAATCTGCCCTACAAAAGCAAAATAGCGCTCTTTCTATTCAGAACCCCGCCATGTGCACATACAGCAGATTATGACCACATATGGGGTATTGCTGTGTTCAGGAGAAATTGTTTAACAAACTGTGGGTTGCTTTTTCTCCTTTAACCCCTTGTGAAAACGAAAACTTTGGGGATAAAGTAACGTTTTAATAATTTTTCATTTATACATCCCAATGTTAGTAAAATCTGTGAAACGGCTGTGGGGTTAAAATGCTCACTATACCTCTTAATGAATTCTGTGAGGGGTGTGGTTTCCAAAATGGGGTCACTTTTGGGGGGTTTCCTTTGTATTGGTACTCTGGGGGCTTTGCAAATGAGACATGGCACCTGAAAACTATTCCAGCAAAATCTGCTTTTCTAACGCCCAGTGTTGCTCCTTCCCTTCTATGTGCTGCCGTGTGCCCAAAGATCAGTTTACTCCCACATGTGGGGTATTTCTGTGCTCGGCAGTAATTGCATAACAAACTGTTAGATGCATTTTCTCCATTAACCTTTGTGAATGTGTTAATTTTAGGGCTAAATTAAGGGAATAGTGGAAAAAAATGAAATGTCTAAATTTCACCTCCATATTGTTTTAATTCTTGTGAAATGCTTAAAGGGATAACAAACTTCCCAAATGCTATTTTGAATTATTTGAGGGGTGCAGTTTTGAAAATGGGGTGATTTATGGGGATTTCTAATATAGGTTTTTATAATCCCTTTCAGAACTGAAGTGGTCCCTAAAAAATTAGTTTGGGAAATTTTCTTGTAAATCTGGAAAATTGCTGTTACACTTGTAAGCCATATAACATCCAAAATAAATTACAGGACGATTAAAAGATGATGCCAATATATAGCAGAGATATGGTAGATAATATTTATTAATGTATTTGGGTGGTATGACTGTCTGAAAAGCAGAGCATTTCACATTTTGAAAATTGTCATTTTTTTTTTCAAGTTTCCTATTTTTTTTTATACATAAATACAAAAATATTGATTAGTGTTTACCACTAACATGAAGTACAATGTGTCCCAAAAAAACAATCTCAAAATCACTTGTGTAAGTTAATGCGTCTCAAAGTTCTTGCCATATAAAGTGACACATATCAGTTTTGAAAAATGAGGCCTGGTCCTTAACGCACTTTTGGGCTGGGTCCATAAGGGGTTAATACATTCATCTTTTGTTATCTTGCTTGTTGGTTGCTGCTTTGCCCACTCCGGTTCATTGCAGTTTTATACTTTCTTCCACATATTGGTATATTGCTGATATATCTCCTTTATTTGTTACTACTTTATTTTTGAAAATTAATAGAAACTTACTGTATCGTAAATCTCATGGAAGTTGCCATTGAAGTAACTGTTAAAGAACTACTTAAGACCATTGTAATCTGGCCTATTCAGTCAATGGAAAATTCGCACCTTTTCCCAGTTAAGAATAAAACTGAGAAAGTTGAAATTGACATCTACCAGATGGTTCATGATTTGAGGGCAGTGAACGCTGTGACTAAGTTACTTACTACAGTTGTGCCCAACGCTCATATCCTGTTGGCACAGATTCCTCCTACCGCTACACATTTTACAGTCATTTATCTTGTAAATGCTTTCTTTAGTTTTCCCCTTCACCCTGATTGTCAGTATCTATTTGCATTTACCTTCAAGGGTAAACAATATGCCTGGATAAGAGGCACATAATTTTCTGACCTGGCTCCCACCTTTGGGCCTGGTGCTACTCCAGTACATGGATGACCTGCTTTTATGTTGCCCCTCCCAAGAGATGTATGTGTAAGCGTCAGTATCTTTACTGTGCTTTCTAGCAGAAAATGGATGTAAGGGTGGGATCACACCTGTGCTTCAGTCCGTCCGTTGCCAATCCGAGTGAAAATCTCGGCGAACGGCATTGTCATCGGATACAGACAAGTGATCGACGCATTGGTTAAAAACCCATTCATTTGAATGGGTTTTTAAAGCAATGCGAGGGTGTCCGATTGCACCCTCTGCGCTGCGAAGCCGTTTTTTTTCGTCGGACACGAAGTCCTGTATGTCCGACTTTGTTTCCGACGAAAAAAAAAGCATTCGCAGCGCAGAGGGTGCAATCGGACACCCTCGCATTGCTTTAAAAACCCATTCAAATGAATGGGTTTTTAACCAATGCGTCTCTGACCTGTCTGTATCCGATGCCAATCCCGTTCGCCGAGATTTTCACTCAGATTGGCAACGGACGGACTGAAGCGCAGGTGTGAACCCACCCTAAGGCATCTTAGTCCAAATTGCAGTTCTGCCTTACTAAAGTTGCTTTTCTAAGACACTGCGTTTCACAGGGACTCAAACATCTTACTCCTGATAGGCTTCAGGCCATACAGGAGCTGAAACCCCCTACCGGTGTAGCACAACTCAGGACATTCTTAGGCCTTGTGTCTAAGACAGTGGAACCATAATACATCCCTTTTGATGCAACCTATTTATGATTGGATTACCAAACCCTTTTCTCTCACAGAACAGGCAGTGCAAAATTTCCACTCACTTAAGTTAGCAATCTTATCTGCACCAGCTTTAGACTTCCTAACTATGACAAGCCCTTTTCTCTTTATTGTACAGAAATGTCAGGACATACAACAGCAGTACTTACTCAGACTCATGGACACCTACAAAGACCAGTAGCTTACATTCTTATAGATTAGACCCAGTGTCCAGAGAAGCCCCGTCTTGTATTTGGGCAGTAGCTGCAGTTCATCTGTCTCTGGAGAAAAGTGCTGGACTTCCCTGTCACAGTACTAAGACCTAATGATGTACATGGTATATTGCCCAGCCTAAGCACATTTCAATGGCCAGGAAACGATTGGTAGCTCCAGGTTTTCGCACCACTGCAGCCAAATACATGCAAGCCTGTATAACATGTGCCAAGCGCAATGTTGACCAAAAACTAAAGGTTCCTAAGAAACACACCCTGGAATACCAATTCCAGAGATTACAGGTTGACTATATATAGCTACCAAAGGTAGGAAGGTATGAGTATGTGCTTGTGTGTATCACTATTTCTTCAGAATGACCTGAGGCATTTCCGGTACAGAAAGCCACCTCAAAAGTAACTGCAGATAAACTACTGAAAAAAATGTTGTACAGGTATGGGATCCCCAAGACCCTTGAAATTGATAATGTAGCTCATTTTAATGGACAGGTAATGAGAGAAATAATGGAGACTGTGGGGATACAGCAAGTATTCCACACCCCATACCATCCTCAGAGTAGTGGGATAGCTAAATGGTTCCCTCAAACTGAAACTTCAAAAAGCTATGGAAGAGACAGGGAAGTCAAGGACCGAATGCCTCCCCCTGGCCCTATTCTCAGTAAAGTACACACCAAATAGGAAAACACACTTGTCACCCTATGAGGTGCTTTTTGGTTGTGTCCCAAGACTAGGACTGTATTTTCCTCAATTTCAGTATAACACGCTGACAGAATATCTTGTAGCATTGCATAATGAACTTAGTAAAATACATGATAATATCTACAGTTCTCTTCCAGATCCAGACCAATTGCTGGGATCACACTCCCTAAAGCCAGGAGACTGAGTGGTGGTAATGAGACCCATGAGAAGGAGCCTTTTTCCACAGTTTGATGGTATCTTCCAAGTGTTGCTGATGACATTTACTTCAGTCAAGCTAGATGGAAAGTTGACATGGATCCACACCAGTCACTGCAAAAAGGTGACCTGCCCGGAAAAGGACTGAAAAGATGTGGTACTTACTGTTGATCCTAACCCTGATTATGCAACCAGTGAACTTAAAGGGGTCCTGGATAAACTTTTTTTTTACATTAGGCTGGGGAAGGTGAAAAATATATATATATATATATTCACCTGTCCCCGATGCTCTGGTGTTTTCCAGCGCAGTCCAGTCCTGGTGCTCCAGTGTTTTCTTGGGGCAGAAGTCCCCGCTGCACTGTGACATCCCAGGTCCCTTTCCTTAGGCTGCATCCTCAGTGGCCTAAGGAAAGGACACAGGACATCACAGGTAGAGACTGCTGATTGGCCTCAGCTGTCATGTGCGGCAGGGACCTTCTTTTGAAGTATTGACTATTAGCCATATTTTATTTCCTTCCTGCTTCATCCCCTCCTCCTGTCTTTCTCCTCCATTATTAATAGTCCTATGTAACAATATTTAAAGCCTTAGCTATAGAATACGTCATCCAGAGACTTTTATAAATTTTTACAGGTCCGACATACTGTAAAGGCCCTAATATCCACCTTACCGATTCTCCCTTGAGCTGGCCTACCCATTTCAAGGCCTCTAACCTTTCAGCTAGAGGTTTCTCAGTATACTATATACTTCTCACCAATCTTGTTGACCAAGTTAAAGCTTCCCTTCTGCTTTGTTGGGAAGGAGATTAATTCCTCACTCCGTCCCAAATCGCCCCTGATGACCCCACATGTTCAGGATCTTGTTGGAGGAGTTGTGGAGAGACAGGTGAGATTGCCCACTGATCTTTACCTTTTGCAAAGCTGTTTTGACATCCATGTCCTCCATTCTTGATACTGCAGTATTTCTTCGGGGTAACAAAGTTTTGCTTGGCCACATTTTCTTAGCTGCTAGGGCTATGATCCCACCCCAATGTAAATCAGTGTTGTGCTTGGCTGTCTCAGAGTTCATACAGCTAGTACATTTGGCATTCACCTTTGAGAGAATGCTAGCGGTGAAAGACAATTATCTACCAAGGCTTCTTAAGCCATGGTCTTCGCGGATTGATTTCAAAGATTGTCCTCCATCTAAAACATAATAGTGTACTACTTAGTTTACTTTCCTTTGTCTCTACAGATGTAATTTGACTTTACCTATATTTTTTTTTTTAGTGCACAAGCCTATCTTGCCTGTTAAGTGTGTTTATTTTCTGTTGGCTATGTTCCTTATTATTCTTTATTAGCTCATTTCCATATCCACTGAAAATATACAGTTACTTATTGTGACTTGGTGTTTACTTGCAACACTTCGGAATATTCCTGCCTATTGAGTTGACTTTCAGTGCTACTTTGCTAATATATCTGGCATGTTCATCGATTAACTTATTTGTATATGTATATAACATTTATATATGCTTTGTCTGTATTTGTTTATTTTCAAAAATGAAATATTTTAAATATTTTAGTCTGAGAAAGTGGGAGGAGAAGAAAGAGGCTATGACTGCTAGACTGTTATGATAGAGTCTCTGGAGCAAATATCAGAAATTGCAGGAACTTGCTGACAACAGAGAGCAGTAGAACTAGCTGTTTAAATCTTATACATTGCTGAGAGATTGATTCCAGACACCTAAATTCCTTCACCAGAGCCAGCCACAGAGCTAGATGGTTATCACCACAAAAACTAGTCCAAGAAATAAATGCTCTACAGTCAAAACAGAACCCATGATAAACTTACAAGGCACATCGGGATCGGGAGAGTGAATATCCAGGCCAGGTCAGTCCATGAGGTAATGTCCGAGCAAAAAAAACACTGAGACAAGCGGTTTTCCAGTATCAAGCCAAGAGTCAGTTCCTAGAGGTAATGTCAGAGCCAAAATCAGGAGACAAGCATTTTTTCCAGTATCAAGCCAAGGTTAAGTTCCTAGAGGTCATTTATGACTTTGGTTAAGGCAGTTTCAGTGGAGTGATCGGATCAGAAGCCTTACTGTAGTCTGTCAAAGAGTAAGCTGGATGAGATATAGAATAGTTCAAGGTGGACATGTTGTTCAGGCAGTTTGGAAGCAAATAGGAGCAGTGAGATGAGGTGATAATTGGCTGGACAGGATCGGTAATGGATGGGTATGATAGTAGGGTGTGAGTGTGATAATAGTGTGTTTAAAGGCAGAAGGGAGGGTATCACTGGTTACAGATAGGTTGAAGAGGTGGGTTAAAGCAGGTGTAAAAATGTCAATGAGGTTGGGGATAAGGTGTGATTGGATCATATCAAGTGCCCAGTTGGGGAGGTGCAATTTTGAAATTTGGGGGCAGCGTTTTTCATTGATGATGGTTATGGAGGAAGAGCACAAAGCAGTCAAGTCGAATGGTTGCAGAGGTTGAAGCTTCTCAGATGGTGTCAATTTTATTTTTGAAATAAAAGGCAAATTCTTCAGCTGAGATAAGTGATGCTGGAGAGGACACTAGGGGATGTAGAAGGGAGTTAAAGGTGTTAAATAACTTTCTGGGGTTGTGAAATAAGGAAGATCTTACAACCCCAACTGTAGGGATATAAAACTAATACAACTTAAATGGAGGCCCTTCTGAGTAATATTCCCAAGCCTCCCTTCAGCTCCTTCAGCATACTTTTAAGTATAATTGGAGGGATGGCTCCTTGAAGAAACCTGGGTGTTCAACTCACTACACCTTACTTCTTGATATACAAAAACTGCACAGGCTTATTGCTAGAGGGAACCCTTCCTCTGTCCTTTTTTTGGTTGTATAGCAGCATGATAACCTTGCTGGCTAAATTGCTATATTATTTTGAGACTCTGCCAATGGAGGCAAACATCAAGGAATTGAGGGTGATAAAGTTTTCCATTTTGAAGTTTATTTGGTACTCAGGTAGGCACCATAAACCAAAATTGGTCCTGTTGGTCAGCAAGTTCTCAGGAGGTTTGTCTGTCTGTATTGAAATATTACTGGGGCACTCTTTTCTGAAGCATTCCCTTGTGGGTCTCCCTCTGAGCATTTAATAAATGGACTGAAGTTGAAAAATTGTGGATGACACTGAGAGATTTGCACCATGGAATTGCTTATGGCCTCCCTAAACAACATTCTAGAGAGCTCTAACGAGTTGTGGGAGTTGAGATACTTTTAGCTATACCCAGACATGATGGGGTATATGGAGTGTGACCAGTTGTTAAAACCATCTCCCTCCTTTTCTCCTCATTGTGTCCTCCTTTGTCCCATTGTTTCTAGCTGTGGTTAGCTCTTAGTATTTTATAATGAATCCTTTGCTGGATCACCAGCTTAATGTTATTTGCCCAATGTTGCCGCTCGCGGTTTGTGATTATTGAATTATAATATTTGTTTACGCAATTTAATACAAATACAGCTGAGATCAGATCTGATACCTCACTTGATTCTTGCTGTGTCCCTGAATGGTTTGGAGTTTATTTTTTTAAATCCGTCTGCCTGTTCAAAAGATACTGCCCATGGAAGCTTATAGGTAAACTATAATTTATTTTCTTTTAGAAATACTAAAACTTCCCGCCCACATGGAGAGTCAGAGTATGTATAACCTTCCAGGGGCCATTTCTTTTTTTTAAGGTCAAATTGTTCAGTGGCACAGCAGCAATCAAATGGTGTATGGCATTCAGCATTTTGTACCTGGTGGAAGATCCTATTTAAAGGATGAATACCAGGGAGTCAGATAACACTCAATCCCGTAAAGTGGCATGGTGGGTCCAAACCCTTTATCTGCTACAAAAAGTCTATATTCTGGTTTACCTAATTACAATAAAACTAAGAAATGATAATTCAGAATATTTAGATTTCACTAAACAATATTTGAATCTTCTGCATTATTAATATATGTAATAAATGTTTAAAAAGAATATTATGTAATAGTCTTCTCAGATTAGAAACTCTAAAACGGAGTATCCTGTTCTTAATGAGACATTTACCCTTTTCAATTCAGTATGTATTTGATTAATAATTTAAGACCATATGTAGGTAGAAAATGTCAGGGAAAGTTAAAAGTTAAATAAATGACAAGCTGGAGCAGAATCCAGAAAGTTTGGTTAAGTATTTTTATAGGAAAGTTATAAAACTGAAAAAGACTTTAGGAAATCACCAGTAGCTGGTAATCATTTATATTATTACTTCCTTTAACCTGCACATAATGTTAACTTTCTTATGATTAATTATTAATTTATCTTCCCAAATCTATCACTTTCTCCCTCACCCACTTCCAGGAGGAGCAGATGGTATAGTTTTTTTCTTACTGCCTGGGTGGAAGATGTACTTTATGGTAGTAGGGAGTGGAAAGTGCTTGCCGCAAGCATGGGTATACCAGTGTCTAGTAATGGTTTACCTGTGGCATATCACAGTATAATAGTTTAAGCATACATTCTTATGGACACAACTGCGCTATTGGCAAAAGAGGGCAATTGCCAATTTAAGAAATGAAAGAGCTATTCCCTCCCAACATGTTTCACCTTGTACCAGCATTTATAGTGTTTATAGGGAACTGGCAAACTAATGTGTGATTCATTCTTTTGAACCATTCTATTACATAATGTTTCAAGTGTCATAGAAAACGTGTGAGAGGCCTACCAATGTCACAGCCCCACGGTGCCACTAAATTCTTCCACAGATTTATCGACTAGTTTCCCAACCACTGGTTTTGCTTGGAGACTGTAGCTAATAAGATGCAATTGTAGCAGACCAGTCTTTATTCATGGCTGACTCTCATGTACAGTTCAGTAGTCTGCCAGAGACTATGTGGTCAGGCCTGTATGAAGCCTAATGTAACTGTATGAGGGCAGGTATTATTGTAGGACAAGTGTTTAATGTCACTATTTTGGGGTATATATACCTCATTGATTGACTTTTATTAACTATTCCTGAGAAGGAATAGAAAAAAACAGCAATTTTGCCATTGATTTTTTTTTTATGCTATAAATTTTGCGCCATTCACTGTGTGGCTTAAATAGCCTAATAAAGGTATTCAATGGGTCGATATGATTAAATTGCTACCAAATTTGTATAGTTTTTTTTAAAAACGTCTACTACTTTTGCAAAGTTAAAAACTTTTTTTTTTTGTAATGAAATTGTGCTAGAGCTTAATTTTTTGCTGGAAGACCTGACATTTTTATTGATGCCTTTTTGGAGAACATACTGCTTTTTTTTATATATAGCTTTTTATAATGCTTTTTTGGTGGTGCTCTTTTGTTTCTGGTTATTCATTTGACTCCTAAATCTGCCTCTGACGTAACCTCTTGGAACTGAACCTTGGCTTTGTATTGGTTATCCGTTTTGTCTCTTGGTTCTGCCTCTTATGTGATCTCTTGATCTGATCATTTGCCTGGACTTTTATTCTCCTGTTTCAGATCTGCCCTGTCAATTAAATGTTCTGTTTATGGTTTCAAATAGTAGAACATTTATTTCTCGTACAATTTCTGGTGGCAATAACTCAGACCCCAAAATCAGCAAATTCCACCTGGCCATGTAGCTGGTGCTGGTGAAGGTATTTGGGTGTCTTGGCTGTCTCTCAGCACTGTATAAGATTTAGCAGGTGTTCTTCTGCTCTGTGTTATCAGCCATACCCTTCTATTTTGTGATATTTGCTCCTGGAACTCTAACATAAAATAAATCTTTAGTTTTATTGTATGGATCGGTATGGAGGTAGTTACACCAAATATATATATATATATATATATATATATATATATATATATATTATATTTTAACCATTAAAACATTTTAGGGGACTTTTTTGTTTATATTTATTTCATTCATTTATACAGTATAATATTTTTTTAAACTTTGTACATTTTACTGATCTTTGGTTCAGTGTTATACACTGCTATACTCATGTATTGCAGTGTATATAGGCTGTCAGCCTACCGTGTTTCCACGAAAATAAGACACCCCCGAAAGTAAGACATAGGAAAGGTTTCGGAGAATTGCCCAATATAAGGCATCCCCCGAAAGTAAGACGTATGTTCCCGAACAGAACATACGGTATATACGGTATGTGAGGCCGCGGGCCGAACCCCCACAATCACTGCTATCATTATACTCTGGGGTCTTTGAAAAGACCCCAGAGTATAATAATCGGAGGCCCAGAGTTGGTGAGGTAACATAAAAAACAATGTACTTACCTCTGCTACGCTTCGGGCCTGTTTGGTGACGTCGCAGACGTCAGCGGACGTCATTTTGCGTCGCGACGTCGGCCCGCGTCACGTGACGCCGGCCTGATCCAACATTGAAGGTGGCCGAAATAGCCTGGCGTGGACCGGAGCGAGGAACAGGTAAGCAATGTTGTTTTTTTATGTTTCTATCCTCCCCTGGGTCTCCGATCATTATACTCTGGGGTCTGAAAAGACCCCAGAATATAATAATTGTTCATGGGTGGTCTACAATGGGACATATAATAGTGTGTGCTGGGGCCACTATGGAGAATAATAGTGTGTGCAGGGGCCACTATGGGGAATGATACTGTGTGCAGGGGCCACTATGGGGCATAATACTGTGTGCAGGGGCCACTATGGGGCATGATACTGTGTGCAGGGGCCACTATGGGACATGATACTGTGTGCAGGGGCCACTATGGGACATGACACTGTGTGCAGGGGCCACTGTGGGACATGACACTGTGTTCAGGGGCCACTATGGGACATGACACTGTGTGCAGGGGCCACTATGGGACATGACACTGTGTGCAGGGGCCACTATGGGACATGACACTGTGTGCAGGGGCCACTATGGGACATGATACTGTGTGCAGGGGCCACTATTGGACATGATACTGTGTGCAGGGAAATTAATGGATTGGATTGTTATGATGATGTCCTAGAAGATGATGACATATCTGTCATTGAATACATTTTAATTTCTATTTGTACCGTAAATATTGGTAAATGTACAATACTGTTAATTGTTGTACTTGGAAATAATGGTACGGTACTAGTAAGAAATTCTTGATAGGATTCAGTTTGTCTGGTTATGCTGGTTTGTGACGACAACTACTGTACAGTACCGTATATAATAAATGTTCATTTTTTTGTTCAGCAATAAATGTGAATTCTTCTTCATTGAAAAAAAAAATAAGACATCCCCTGAAAATAAGACACAGCACATCTTTGGGAGCAAAAATTTATATAAGACGCTGTCTTATTTTCGGGGAAACAGGGTATGTATATGCATAGGCTAACAATCTAGCTAATTGATACTGTCAGAGGCCGTACTGGAGAGCTGGTTAAGTCAAGGAAAGGGGTAACACCCATGATCATTTTCTCTGACCATGGGTGCTATAGCAGGGTGTTAGGTGTATGTTACAGCTGGTACCCACTGTCCATGGAGCCCACTTAGCTCCTGAGTCGGCGCCATGTTTATGCCATAACAGTACAGCAGTTTGCGCTAACCCCTTGGCAGCTACGCTGTACTATTATGGTGCATGTCACCATGGGGTAGTATAATTTTGAAAAGAACTTTCAAAAGTCTTCTAGGGACTAACTTCTATATCTAAAAAAAAACATCTAAATGATGCTTCAATAATCTTAATTTCTTCTAATTAAATAACAAAATAATATTCTATCTTGGTATCAGCAACAGTCTTACTGTAATCCTGATGATGAAGTGCAGTGATAAATGTTAAAGAAAATTAACACAAGCAGCTAACCCCAATAAGCCCTCCCAGAACATCCATTCATCAGGACAATTATTGACACTCACCTCTGACCTCTTTTTTGACCAGTTGTTTATATCCACAGGCAGAAGTATAACTTGACTCCTGGGCCCTGATACAAGAACTGTGTGCCATTTAGTATAGTGGTATATTTTATGTGCAGAGGTACCATTAGGGTCCCCACAGACTCCAGGACCTGGTAGCAACTGCTATCTCTGTACCCCCTGTGTTGCTATGCCCCTGTCCACAGGATCTCCTTTTACTGGATGGCAATGAATTATTAAAAGTCATTTAGGCCCAGTTCATGGACTTGCCGCACTTTCCTCTCCACTTGCTTCGTGCGGAAACCAAGCGGAAACCACACGGACCCCATTATAGTTTACGGGGTACATGGGTTTCCGAGGTAAACCGCTTTTTTATGCGTATAGGTTTCTATTCCGGGGGTCCCCAAGTGGAATCCCCGAACGGAAACCCAAACGCAGATGTGAATCTGGCCTAAGATCCCTAATTTTTTTTCACATTAAAAATGATTCACAGAAAACGTGCTCATTTCATTTTATGCTTTGGGCTTTCATGTTTCATTCCCATACAGGGAGGCCCTTATTGTGAAAATGTACTATACTATTTATATAATTACAATCAAATTGTATATTACATAGCAAACTCCTTCTATATACAGTATGTATCCTATGTGTCAGAAAATAACAATGTACTGTAGTATTAAGGCAGTGAATTGTATGTCAAAATGTGTTATGTTGGGTAGCTGAGAATTTCTTTAAAGAGGACCTGTGTGCTCTTCTGACATGTGTCTGTATTATTAAGTACTTATATTCCTTATAATAAAAAATTTCTGGAGCATATTTCTTAGACCTCTGTGTTGTGCTGTTCCTCATTTATCCCTACTAGAGATTTATAATAAATTGACAACTGCGTGTTACCAATTGGTTGAGTATTACTATACACTCACACATCACCCAATGAGAATTACACCTTACACTAGGTTCACACCTGCGTTCAGGTTTCCATTCAGGGGGGTCCGCTTGGGGAACCCCCGAACGGAAACCTAATCAGCTTAAAAAAAGAGGTTACCTGCATAAACCCACGACCCCATAGATTATAATTGGGTCCGCCGGGATTCTGCCCAAAAAGGGCAGAGAATGTGCAGAGAAAAGCACTGCTTGCAGGACTTTTCTCTCCACATTTTTGTAGCGGGTTCAGGGACGGAAACCTCGAACGGAGTTCAAGCACTAGTGTGAACCCAGCCTTATCTGTATTACACAGAAGCCACCCACACATACTCCAGTGAGAAACAGTGTACGGATTTCTGCAAGCAAGAGAGAAACAGGAGAAGAAATAAATCAGAACAGAAAGTGGATTTTGTTGCAGGCTTTTAGAGAATGAAGCCAAAATCAGGAAAAAAGTACATTACAAAATTTATTAAAGTCATGAATGTTGGCAAGAAATCAAAAGTTTTTGAAAAGTTTCCATACATTTCAAGTGAATAATGACAGAAGCTAGAAGCCAGGTCTAGATTTTGTCAAGTACAATTTTCAGTATTAGACCAACACTCATGGTTAGAAATGAAATACGACTAAGTCAATAATATTCATATTAACATGTGTGTAAATTGGATGACATTGCTGCACCTGACTATGTGTAATAGAGACGCTAATGAAGAGTATAAGTACCTCTTTATCAAGAGGTTGAGTGTGTTAATATTAATGCAACAATTTTAAAATTCCCAATATGTCTGTAATGCAAAGTAAAAAGCAGAAGGTGATACCATAGTTATACTCTTCATAATACAAGAGAGTCTTCTTTATGGTAGAAAATAAGAATTTTATGGAAAGATAATTAATTTTAAAGAAGTGTAAAGTTTAGTTTTTCAATCAAATAGAAAAATGTAGCTAAAGATAAGGCTAGCTCATAATAAATCCCTGCCACCAGTCAAGTGAAGACATTATACAGAGTATACATATTAATATTCATGTCTGAATGTAGTGTAGTTAAGAATCTGAACCCCATAAATCTCAGAATGTGTTTATATTTACAGTCATATGAAAAAGTTTGGGCACCCCTATTAATCTTAATCATTTTTAGTTCTAAATATTTGGGTGTTTGCAACAGCCATTTCAATTTGATATATCTAATAACTGATGGACACAGTAATATTTCAGGATTAAAATGAGGTTTATTGTACTAACAGAAAATGTGCAATATGCATTAAACCAAAATTTGACCGGTGCAAAAATTTGGGTACCCTTATCATTTTATTGATTTGAATAAACCTAACTACTTTTTACTGACTTACTGAAGCACAAAATTGGTTTTTTAACCTCACTGAGCTTTGAACTTCATAGCCAGGTGTATCCAATCATGAGAAAAGGTATTTAAGGTGGCCAATTGCAAGTTGTTCTCCTATTTGAATCTCCTCTGAAGAGTGGCATCATGGGCTCCTCAAAACAACTCTCAAATGATCTGAAAACAAAGATTGTTCAACATAGTTGTTCAGGGGAAGGATACAAAAAGTTGTCTCAGAGATTTAACCTGTCAGTTTCCACTGTGAGGAACATAGTAAGGAAATGGAAGACCACAGGGACAGTTCTTGTTAAGCCCAGAAGTGGCAGGCCAAGAAAAATATCAGAAAGGCAGAGAAGAAGAATGGTGAGAACAGTCAAGGACAATCCACAGACCACCTCCAAAGAGCTGCAGCATCATCTTGCTGCAGATGGTGTCACTGTGCATCGGTCAACAATACAGCACACTTTGCACAAGGAGAAGCTGTATGGGAGAGTGATGCGAAAGAAGCCGTTTCTGAAAGCACGCCACAAACAGAGTCGCCTGAGGTATGCAAAAGCACATTTGGACAAGCCAGCTTCATTTTGGAAGAAGGTCCTGTGGACTGATGAAACAAAGATTGAGTTGTTTGGTCATACAAAAAGGCATTATGCATGGCGTCCAAAAAACACAGCATTCCAAGAAAAACACTTGCTACCCACTGTAAAATTTGGTGGAGGTTCCATCATGCTTTGGGGCTGTGTGGCCAATGCCGGCACCGGGAATCTTGTTAAAGTTGAGGGTCGCATGGATTCAACTCAGTATCAGCAGATTCTTGAGAATAATGTACAAGAATCAGTGACGAATTTGAAGTTACGCCGGGGATGGATATTTCAGCAAGACAATGATCCAAAACACAGCTCCAAATCTACTCAGGCATTCATGCAGAGGAACAATTACAATGTTCTGGAATGGCCATCCCAGTCCCCAGACCTGAATATCATTGAACATCTGTGGGATAATTTGAAGCGGGCTGTCCATGCTCGGCGACCATCAAACTTAACTGAACTGGAATTGTTTTGTAAAGAGGAATGGTCAAAAATACCTTCATCCAGGATCCAGGAACTGATTAAAAGCTACAGGAAGCGACTAGAGGCTGTTATTTTTGCAAAAGGAGGATCTACTAAACATTAATGTCACTTTTCTGTTGAGGTGCCCATACTTTTGCACCGGTCAAATTTTGGTTTAATGCATATTGCACATTTTCTGTTAGTACAATAAACCTCATTTCAATCCTGAAATATTACTGTGTCCATCAGTTATTAGATATATCAAATTGAAATGGCTGTTGCAAACACCCAAATATTTAGAACTAAAAATGATTAAGATTAATAGGGGTGCCCAAACTTTTTCATATGACTGTATATCATACCTGAAACTGATCCTCCTTGGGGAAAATACCGTATGAACTTCCTTTCACCATGTATTTCAATATATATTCTTTTCACCAGTATCATCAATCCTACACATATGTCTACTGTGAAAACTCTTCTGCTGAATCAGAATATACAATGAAAGTGTCTTGTGTGACTTTAACTCCTTCCCATCATTTTTCAATTTTTACTCCTCGTCTTCCAAAAGCCATAATTTTTTTATTTTCTATTCACAGCTATGAGGGTTTAATTTTTGCAGGACAAAATGTACTTTGTAAAGTTTCTGTTTAATATCCGATACAATGTACTAGGAAGCTGTAAAAAAAAGAAATCAGAATGGGATGCAATTAGACATCTACCTGTGGTTACGCAACTTTCTTACGGGTTTAATTTTTAGGGCATTCACTGTGCAGCCAAAATGCCATGTCACCTGTATTCTGTGGGTAAATATGATTACAGTAATTAAAAATGTATATATTTTTGTGTTGTAACCTGTTTAAAAAATTCAAAACTTTGCAAAAAAAAAAAAAAAGTTGACATATTCTGACACCTGTAACATTATTATATTTCAGTGGTAGATGGACACTTTACAGCACTGATGTCCCATACAATGTACTAGGAAGCTATAAAAAAAAATATCAGAATGGGAAATTAGACATAAACCTGTTGTTGCGCAATTTTCTTACGGGTTTAATTTTTAGGGTGTTCACTGTGCAGCCAAAATGCTATGTCACCTGTATTCTGTGGGTAAATATGATTACAGTAATTAAAAATGTATATATGAGTGCTGCGAAGCTTACAAATTTCAACAGTGCATAGGAGTTTAGACAGATTTAATTAATTACAGGCAGATTAGTGATCATAGATAGGAGTGAGAATATCTGTGCTGTTGTGAGTCTGCAGTTGTACAGACAGGAATAGGACCCTTTCATTGCCAATAATCTAATTTTGTGTAATAGTTGTGCAATAGAGCAGTTTCATCTGTCTACATCGTGTTTAAACAGTTTTTACTGACAGGCAGGAGGGGTAGAAGGAAACACTTATGCAAGTACTAACAATTAGAATGTGGATGGCAACAGCAACACTACTTCTGGTCGTGACAGCCCTTTCAATAGCCACAGTGTTGTCGTACTTCTCAAGAATAAAGACATTTTTGAAAGCAGCAACCGCAAATGTTGAGTCAAGGTTTTGTGTGTTCCTCCTCCTCCACCTCTGTTGTAATAAGTATTTTACCACACTGTCTTTCTGTATGGTCAACCATGTCTTCTTCACTGACACAGATCCCATTCGACTTCCTCTTCTTCCTCTTCTTGATGAGCTAAATGAGAATTTCCATTGTATTTTGGATGTAGAGGAGATAGAGGTGGAAGACATGAGTGTTGGTGGAAGTAGTGCAGTGGGTGTGCTACTGGTGGTCATACTGGTAGGGCCACTAGTGGGAAATCTATTAGGAATTGTGTGGGCATAGATGAATCATATTGTCATGATGAGTCACAAAAAAGTGGAGAAGATGACAACATTACTGAATCTGATGATGATTCTATTACAGATAAAACCTGGCAACCAGGTCAGGATGACAGTCTGACATCAGAGGAAGAGGGTGGTGGCAGCTGCAATAGTAAGAATTCCACCTTGTATACAACCCCAACGTCAAAAAGACCTTACTGGGGTAGATCTAAGATAAACTCAGGTGGTGGTGGGTCTGGCAGACATGTTTCCACTACTGCTGGTTTTGGAGACAGCAGCTATGTGCAGCATCTCCCATGAGAATTTATATGAACATTACCAAATGACAATTGGCAAGGTGCAAGATCTGCAAGCAAATAATTAGCCATGGGTGTGCAGGCACAGGTGTAGGAACTAGGTCTCTCTGTACTTACATGAAATGGTGTCACCAGTTCATTTGACAAAATAGAATTGTCAATGGCACCAAGTGAGCAAGATCTTTCTGTTCCTTTTCCACATGATCATCTTTGTAAGCAGGCCACATATACACCTAGCACATGGTTATCATCATTATCATCTCCATTTGCTTCTCTTCCCCTTCCCTGGGTCAATATTTTGAGAGATAGCAACCATAGTCTAGAAGGAAGGCCTGGTGCTTACTAGTACTGGCATCACCTCATGGGTACAGGCAGGCACAGTTTCAACACCAGGCGGGACCCATCCAGTTCCTCCACTACAAGACCAAGCCATTGCTTAAACTCCCACTCTCTCATGGTTGTAAGGTAAAGCGCACATTAAGTGGCACTGTTGCAAATGTTGGAGCGTCACAGACACAATGGAGTAGATAACATTGAGAGGAAGAATAATAACAATTTTCTACCTCATGATCACTTTTGGAAAATAGTCCAGCTTTTTCAGCTGGCAAGCTAGGCACATCGATAGTGTGCCACAATTTTATCTTAAAATTCTGTAAATTGTCACTAGTTGGTGCAGCCAGTGCTCCTATAAAGAGGTCTATTTTAGTGACTTTTTTCTACACTCAATTCTTTATTACTTTTAAAATGGCAGGCACACTGATGGTGTTGCACATATTTTCCTTCTGTAAATTGCCATTTTGCCAGCATGATGTTGATGTGGCATTAGGTCCCATTCAGGGATAACAGGCAGGATAATCCAGATTCTTTTCTGGCTCCCAAGTGCTGTTCTCATGGTTATTAAAATGCTTTCCATCTAAGAAGATATTCTTGCTCTTTCAGCTGGCAGGTCAGGAACGCTGATAGTGTGCCCCAAATTTTTCTTGAAATTATGTGATTTGTAACTCTGACTCAACCATCTCTCAACCCCAACTTCACCAGGGCAAGCTATTGCTTACATTCCCCTCTCTCATTTCATGGTTGTGAGGTGAAACACACATTGAGTGGCACTGTTACACATGTTGGAGCATCATTTTGAGCAGCAGTATACAGTGAATAATTACTGGGTGCAGCAAATCACACACAGGGGAAGAAGAACAATTTCTACCTCATGATCACTTTTGGAAGATTAGCGTTTTCAGTTGGCAGGCTAGGCAGTAGGCACACTGACAGTGTGCCCCAAGTTTTTCTTGAAATTCTGTAAATTGTCACTTTTCCAACACAATGTTGATGTGGCATGTGCTCCCATTCAGGGATAACTGGCAGGATAATCCAGGTTCTTTTCTGCCTCCCAAGTGATGATCTCACAGTCATAAAATCCATTCCATTTCAGAAAATATTCTAGCTTTTTCAGCTGGCAGGCCAGGCACACTAATAGCGTGTCACACATTTGTCTTCAAATATTGTAATTATCACTCATTGGTGCTGCTTCGTTGCCTTGGTGGTGTGCTTGGGATCATTGTCATGCTGAAAGAACCAGCCACGTTTCATCTTCAATGCCCTTACTGATGGAAGGAGGTTTGCACTCAAAATCTCACGATACATGGCCCCATTCATTCTTTCATGTACACGGATCAGTCGTCCTGGTCCCTTTGCAGAGAAACAGCCCCAAAGCATGATGTTGCCACCCCCATGCTTCACAGTAGGTATGGTGTTCTTTGGATGCAACTCAGCATTCACTCTCCTCCAAACACGACTAGTTGTGTTTCTACCAAACAGTTCTACTATGGTTTTATCTGACCATATGACATTCTACCAATACTCTTCTAGAACATGCAAATGCTCTCTAGCAAACTTCATATGGGCCCGGATATGTATTGGCTTAAGCAGGGGGACACATCTGGCACTGCAGGATCTGCAGCCTTTGTTACGTTAGTCCCAGCTTTCTGCAGGTCATTCACTAAGTCTCCCCGTGTGATTCTGGGATTTTTGCTCACCGTTCTTGTGATCATTTTGACCCCACGGGGTGAGATCTTGCATTGGAGCCCCTGATCGAGGCAGATTATCAGTGGTCTTGTATGTCTTCCATTTTCTAATTATTGTTCCCACAATTGATTTGTTCACACCAAGCTGCTTGCCTATTGCAGATTCAGTCTTCCCAGCCTGGTGCAGGTCTACAATTTTGTTTCTGGTGTCCTTCCACAGCTCTTTGGTTTTCACCATAGTGGAGTTTGGAGTGTGACTGTTTGAGGTTGTGGACAGGTGTCTTTTATACTGATAACAATTTCAAACAGGTGCCATTACTACAGGTAATGAGTGGAGGGCAGAGGAGCCTCTTAAAGAAGAAGTTACAGGTCTGTGAGAGCCAGAACTCTTGCTTGTTTGTAGGTGACCAAATACTTATTTTCCACCATAATTTGCAAATAAATTCTTAAAAAATCAGACAATGTGATTTTCTAGATATGTTTTCTCATTTTGTCTCTCATAGTTGAGGTCTACCTATGATGTCAATTACAGGCCTCTGTCATCTTTTTAAGTGGGAGAACTTGCACAATTGGTGGCTGACTAAATACTTTTTTTCCCCAATGTATATCATACCTAGATCATTGCTCTAAAATATCCACGCTTTTCTCTATTTTGCTACCAACCAGTCTGAGTCTATTTCTACACCCATCCTATTGGAGACCTATAAGGCCGTAGTTCGAGGGGAACTGCTTTAATTGGGGGGAGTATATCAAGAAACAAAGGTTTGCCCAGCTGAACCTGCTTTTCACTCATATGTCTAAACTGGAAGCTTTATATTACAGTACATCTGAACCCTTTCGAACTTCTGCACCATCCAGCCACATGATGCCGCGTAGAAGGCAGGTCTGGTTGTGATTCTTTCCTTTGGGTTTTTCTTGTATTGTCTGAACACCATCCTATTCCCTTAATTGATTTTCTACCACACCCATCTCCTTTACCTTTGTTTCCCTCTGCTCCTCTAATAGTTAATTTTAGCCTTACCTGTGTGATTGACAGCCTTTTTGTCCTATCAGGTCTGGGACGGGTTCTCCCTTCCTATTTATTGTTTGCTCACATTCACATTGGTGCTTGCTATTGTCTCGTGCGTACTGGCTATTACTCCCTGCTGTTTTGTTACCTGTATTCTTATTCCTGACCTCTGGCTTAACTTTGACTATTCTCTTGGGTTTTGATTCTGTTCTGCATTGCTCGACTGTTACCAACCCCTCAACTAGCTGACCTCCCTTTTGTTGTTGTTTGTCCTGTCTGTGTTCTGTGTTATCACTTATATCAAGAAGGGATTGATGCCCAGTTGCCGTCTGTCGCCTAGGACAGTTCAGACAAGTAGGCAAGGACAGTGGGGGGTTCAGCTTAGGGCTCACTGTCTTGTCGTGCCCCTCCCCCCCAGGGTTCACCAGCAGCTATTGGGGAATCACTCCTCTAGCAATTCCTTTACACTATACACAAGCACTTTATAAGTGAATAGTCCCTTACTGAGCTCACATCTCTCTGCAATCAGGTCAAAGACTTGTTGAATACTCAGTTGGCGAAGCTTTTATAACATTCTGGCTTTAAATATTATGTGCATGGGAATAAGGGGAATAAGGTAATGTCCTCACTGGTTCATAAACAAAAGGAGAATGCTTGCATCACTGAGCTGGTTCTATATGATAATACTGTCTCATCAGAGTTATATCGTATAGCTGACTTCTTCCATCAGTACTCAAAATCAGTATCAAAATCTATACATCATTCCATCCGACCACAACATGCACTCTTACAGAAAAAATTGAAACATTCCTCTCCAATCTATCTCTACCAAAACTAACTGCTGATGACATTGATGACCGGATGAAACATTTTACTGTAGAGGAACTTGGAAAAATTCTCTCCTCCATACCAAATGGGAAAAGCCCGGGACCAGACAGGTTTACCAATATCATTGGGTATTACAAGACCTTCAAAAATCTACTGTTACCCAGATTTACAGACCTCTGTAAATGCCCTGCTTCACGGCCATCCCTTACCAAAGCAGTCACTTGAAGCCCATATTACTATATTGCATAAAGAGATCCCAAGAGATGTGAAAACTATTGCGCCATTTCCTTATTTACATTTACGAATTTACATTTAAAATGGTGGGTAAAAGCCCTAGTGACAAGGCTCACATCTATGCTCTTCACCATCATTAATTCTGAACAAACTGGATTTGTCACTGGTCGCCATATGAGGGCCACATTGGAGAAGTTTGGCTTCCCAGCCACATTCATCCAAGCTATACTATCACTTTATTCAGCCCCCAGTGTGAGGGTTAGGGTCAATGGGGTTTGTCCAGACCCTTCGTTATAAGAAATGGCGCACATCAAGGGTACCTCCTCTCCCCCTCATTATATATTTTAGTTATGGAGACTCTTTTACAAAAAAAAAAACAGGATAAACTTGTCAAAAGCATTGAGGTTGGAGACCATACCCACACCACTGCTACATATGCAGATGATTTACTTGTAATCACCACTAATCCATCTGTCTCAATTCGCCACCTCACCCAGCTATGCATTTATGATGGTGAACTCTCCAACTTCAAAATAAATTTCAATAAATCTGAAATCTTGAATATTTCAACTCCACCGCATGTCATATGAACACTCAAACATAACTCCCCTTATAAATGGCTTAACTCTCACATCACCTACCTTGGCATTAAGATATCCCCTACTGTAGGCCAAATCAGTGGCGTAACTAGGAATGGCTGGGCCCCAAGGCGAACATTTGACATGGGGCTCCCCCAACCCCCCCACACAAACCGCATTCTTGCACGCACTATTATGCCCCATAGTGGCCCCTGCACACAGTATTATCCCCCATAGTGGCCCCTGCACACAGTATTATGCCCCATAGTGGCCCCTTCCCACAGTAGTATGCCCCATTGTGGACCACCCATGAACAATTATTATACTCTGGGGTCTTTTCAGACCCCAGAGTATAATGATTGGAGACCCAGGAGAGGATACAAACATAAAAAACAAAGTAGCTCCGGCGCACTCCCCTCTACTTTCATCCCTCTTCAATGTTGGACCAGATGTCACATGAGCCAGGCCGGCGTCGCGACGCATAATGACGTCGGCCGGGCTCATGTGACGTCTGGGACGTCGCCAAAGAAGCCTGAAGACTGCCGCAGAGCAAAAGAGGTAAATAACGTTGTTTTTATGTTCCCTCACCTCCACTGGGCCTCCGATCATTATACTCTGGGGTCTGAAAAGAGCCCAGAGTATAATGATAGCAGTATTTGTGGGGTTTGCGGGTCCGCGGCCTTACTTACCAATCCCCGCTCCTGCTCACAGCTGCCTCCGCTTCCGCAGCAGGGAAAGCGTAGGTGGCCATGATCAAGAGCAGGGATCGGTAAGTAAATAGGGCCTGTTACCTGCTTGGGTTGCTCCAGTAGGTAATGGCCTATTAAAAAAAAAAAAAAAAAAACTTCAGGGGCCCGCCAGACCCCTAATGTCCCAGGCCCTGTGGCAGCCACTACCACTGCTACCCCGATATTTACGTCACTGGGCCAACTCTTTAATTTAATTTCCATTCCATTGTTGCAATTCATCCATGGGCAACTGACTTCATATCCCGTATATGTCTTGGTATGGCCGCAAAGGCCTTATCAAATCATTAATTTTCCCTAGACTGCTATACCTTATACAAACTCTTCGGATACCAGTCCCAAGGTCATACTTTTCCTCAGTGAGAAACTGCTTCATTAAATTCCTATGGCACCCTGGGATTCCCCGTGTTAAATATCACCTTCAAGTCAGGCTTCTCCAATTTAAAGGCATAGTTTTACCTGACCTTTTATCATATTACCAGGCCAACCAACTAGTCAGATGGTCCCTTTTGATCAAAACCCCATCCCACTCACCCTACAACACACTAGAAAAACATTTATTGTCTATCCATTATCGGTGGAAAATTTGGGGCTTGGACACCCCCCAGTTGGCCCTGACTTTATCTTATCGCACTAGCATTCTCCTCTCTGGCATAATTTCCATGCTGCAAGTGGTCAATAGGAAGTAAAACATTTTCTCTGCAGACTTACCTTTTATGCCCTTAGACCTCTTTCCATATCTAGTTGACCCCGGACGAGAGGAAATTAACTCCTTTTGGTCCCGCCTCTCTCCACACCTGATCAAAGACCTGATACCTGAGGATGGTAGAATGTCCCTTGACTATTTATTGTTACATACAGGTTTATCCTTACTTAACTTTATTTATGCACAAGATTTTTTGAGAACTTAGGAAAGGTACACACTTTTCGACCCAGATATCTCCAACCCCACATGGATAGAACAGCAGTTACTCAAACCCACAGTGGACAATAAACTAAGTTTAAGTAAATCTGAGTTCTACAATTTCATCTCCTCACTTTACACTGGAGACGTCACTTCCTATATTACCTAATGGGAATAAGACCTGGGCGAGAAATTTACACCCCTTCTTAAACACTCTCAAGGCTTATCCAAATGTGGACTCAATAAAGAAAACTCCTACAAAATTCTATCCAGATGGTATAAAATGCCTGAATGGCTACACAATATCAATCCTATCATCCCAAGTGAGTGTTGGAGATGTGGGTCGGGAGAAGCTTCGTTGGCGTTTCTCTGGTGGTACTGTCCTAAGATGGCTGTATTCTAGGAGCTTATAGAGACAATTGTCTAACTCTACTCATATAGGGTACCTTGCTCCCCCAGTGCTTATCGACGCTACAACTCTCGACAGCTAAACTACTAATACTTATGTATTGGAAACAACCTGAAGCTCCTACCATCAAACATTGGAGGGCCAAGGTCTTAGAGATATACTGTCTGGAAGAGTTAGCGCACTGGGAGCGAGGAATTAGGAATTCATTCCTCAAAGTTTGGTTCCCCTGGAAACATATACACGTGGACAAAATTGTTGGTACCCCTCGTTTAATGAAAGAAAAACTCACAATGGTGACAGAAATAACTTGAATCTGACAAAAGTAATAATATATAAAAATTCTATGAAAATAAACAAATGAAATTCAGACATTGTTTTTCAACCATGCTTCAACAGATTTTTAAAAAAAAAAGAAAACTCATGAAACAGGCCTGGACAGAAATGATGGTACCCTTAACTTAATATTTTGTTGCACAACCTTTTGAGGCAATCACTGCAATCAAACAATTCCTGTAACTGTCAATGAGACTTCTGCACCTCTCAACAGGTATTTTGGCCCACTCCTCATGAGCAAACTGCTCCAATTGTTTCTGATTTGAAGGGTGCCTTTTCCAGACGGCATGTTTCAGCTCCTTCCAAAGATGCTCAATAGGATTTAGGTCAAGGCTTATAGAAGGTCACTTCAGAATAGTCCAATGTTTTCCTCTTAGCTATTCTTGGGTGTTTTTAGCTGTGTGTTTTGGGTCATTATCCTGTTGCAAGACCCATGACCTGTGACTGAGACCAAGCTTTCTGACACTAGGCAGCACATTTCACTCTAGAATCCCTTGATAGCCTTGAGATTTCATTGTACCCTGCACAGATTCAAGACACCCTGTGCCAGATGCAGCAAAGCAGCCCCAGAACATAACAGAGCCTCCTCCGTGTTTCACAGTAGGGACAGTGTTCTTTTCAAGATATGCTTCATTTTTCCATATGTGAACATAGAGCTGATGTGCCTTGCCAAAAATTTTGATTTTTGTCTTATCTGTCCATAGGACATTCTCCCAGAAGCTTTGTGGCTTGTCAACATGTAGTTTGGCAAATTACTTTTGTCAGATTCAATTTATTTCTATGACCATTGTGGGTTTTTCTTTCAATAAACGAGGGGTACCAACAATTTTGTCCACGTGTGTATATAGAGTCCTTATCTATAGACATGTTCACCTGACTCTGCCCTACATTATCGCCTGTTTATTACTAAGACATTCCCTCATGTGAAGGTTGGGAGTAATCATTTTTTATATAGGGTGTGGAGCACTTATGAAATTCCTACACTCCCCCTGGCTTACTCCCCTCAATGCACTGCTATATATTTGATGCCTAGCATTATTAACATCAGCACTAATGTACCTTTAGTCTTATCTATTGTGCATGGCCTCCCCCCCTCCTACCTAGCCCTCACCTCCTCCCCATTAACTTTGAACAACCCCCTATCTTTGTTTTGTCTTATCTTTTCCCCCCTCCATCCAATTCTTCACAACCCTTCCTTTCCCCCCTTCACTCCCCACCTATCACTTCCCCTAAATCCCACTGATATTATTGGTGTCACTTTTTTCGCTCCTACGAATATGCAGGACTCTATCTCATTCTGTATTAGAGATGTATGTTAGGTGGGCAATGCAATGTATGTATATTTTAACGTTACCACTTATGTACCTCTTGTTTTACTGTTAACCCATGTTTATTGTGAAAAATAAAGAAAGTTTGATAACAAAACAGAAAGGATACAGATAAAGGGCTGGTGTGGATCCCGAGGCTACATTACATCGACCCCTGATTAATTTTTTTTGAAGAAATGCATTGGTTCCTTCTTAGGCTATGATTTGCTGTCTGCAACTTCTTTCCTCTAGTGTAGATTCACAGTGCTGTGTCTTTCCATTGATCCAGTGGAAATGGCTATGTCTGATTCTGTTGGCGTGGCATTAGGCCAGTAGTCTCAGAATCCCCAGAAGCTCTTTGTATCCTTTCTGGATAAATATCTATTTGAATATATACAGTGCTGGCCAAAAGTATTGGCACCCCTGCAATTCTGTCAGATAATACTCAATTTCTTCCAGAAAATGATTGCAATCACAAATGCTTTGGTAATAATATCTTCATTTAATTTGTCGTCAATGGAAAACCACAAAAAGAATTGTCAAAAAGCCAAATTGGATATAATTCCACACCAAACATAAAAAGGGGGTGGACAAAAGTATTGGCACCCTTTGAAAAATCATGTGATGCTTCTCTAATTTGTGTAATTAACAGCACCTGTTACTTACCTGTGGCACATAACAGGTGGTGGCAATAACTAAATCACACTTGCAGCCACTTGAAATGGATTAAAGTTGACTCAACCTCTGTCCTGTGTCCTTGTGTGTACCACATTGAGCATGGAGAAAAGAAAGAAGACCAAAGAACTGTCTGAGGACTTGAGAAGCAAAATTGTGAGGAAGCATGAGCAATCTCAAGGCTACAAGTCCATCTCCAAAGACCTGAATGTTCCTGTGTCTACCGTGCGCAGTGTCATCAAGAAGTTTAAAGCCCATGGCACTGTGGCTAACCTCCCTAGATGTGGACGGAAAAGAAAAATTGACGAGATATTTCAACGAAAGATTGTGCGGATGGTGGCTAAAGAACCTCGACTAACATCCAAACAAGTTCTAGCTGCCCTGCAGTCCGAGGGTACAACAGTGTCAACCCGTACTATCCGTCGGCATCTGAATGAAAAGGGACTCTATGGTAGGATTCTCAGGAAGACCCCACTTCTGACCCAGAGACATAAAAAAGCCAGGCTGGAGTTTGCCAAAACTTACCTGAGAAAGCCAAAAACTTTTTGCAAGAATGTTCTCTGGTCAGATGAGACAAAAGTAGAGCTTTTTGGGAAAAGGCATCAACATAGAGTTTACAGGGAAAAAAAAGAGGCCTTCAAAGAAAAGAACACGGTCCCTACAGTCAAACATGGCGGAGGTTACCTGATGTTTTGGGGTTACTTTGCTGCCTCTGGCACTGGACTGCTTGACTGTGTGCATGGCATTATGAAGTCTGAAGACTACCAACAAATTTTGCAGCATAATGTAGGGCCCAGTGTGAGAAAGCTGGGTCTCCCTCAGAGGTCATGGGTCTTCCAGCAGGACAATGACCCAAAACACACTTCAAAAAGCACTAGAAAATGGTTTGAGAGAAAGCACTGGAGACTTCTAAAGTGGCCAGCAATGAGTCCAGACCTGAATCCCATAGAACACCTGTGGAGAGATCTCAAAATGGCAGTTTGGAGAAGGCACCCTTCAAATCTCAGGGACCTGGAGAAATTGGCCAAAGAAGAATGGTCTAAAATTCCAGCAGAGCATTGTAAGAAACTCATTGATGGTTACCGGAAGTGGTTGTTCGCAGTTATTTTGTCTAAAGGTTGTGCTACCAAGTATTAGGCTGAGGGTGCCAATACTTTTGTCCGGCCCATTTTTGGAGTTTTGTGTAAAATGATCAATGATTTGACTTTTTTTTTCATTCTCTTTTGTGTTTTTTCATTGCAAGCAAAATAAATGAAGATATTATTACCAAAGCATTTGTGATTGCAATCATTTTCTGGAAGAAATTGAGTATTATCTGACAGAATTGCAGGGGTGCCAATACTTTTGGCCAGCACTGTATCTATTATATACTGGTTAGCAGGGTCGGACTGGCCCACCGGGGAACCGGTGAATCCCCCGGTGGGCCCCGACTACTAGTCCACATTTAACTAATGTAAATGCATTGGTCAGGGGCCCGATCTGGATGGTCAGGGGCCCGATTAGGCCCCTGACCAATGCAATTACATTGACAAAATGTGGATTAGTAATGGTCAGGGGCTGAACTTTACTACCATAAAGATGGCTGCTGCCGGCGGAGCACAGCAGCGGGAGACTGTCCCTACCTTGTCATGGGCCCGCCTCCTGAAGCCTGCATCCTGATTGACAGCTCCTGGAGCCAATCGAATTGCAGCGCATTGCTGCACGCATCAATGACGTCATAACGCTGTGTGCGGCGGCGGGATTCAGCAGAGGAGACCAGAACAACAGTGTGAAGGTAAGTACAAGTTACCACACACACAAAACAATTTTCCCCCCAATTTTGCACCCAAATCTTTCAGCTTCACTGACCCCTCTGAGAACTACAACCCCCAGCAGCTCCAGATGCTCTGGAGCTGTTGAGAGTTGTAGTCCCCCCCAAAACGAATATTCCATTGTACTGTTATGCTGGTGCCTGCTCTAGGGCTCCAGCATGACAATACCTAAGTCGCAGAAACCCCTGAGGACTTTTCTGTCCGTCACTTTCAGTTTGAATATGGCGGACATCGGCGGACCTCATTATAATGGGGTCTGCCGGTGTCTGTGTGTAACCGCCATGTTAACAGTCTGCCTCTCAGTCATTTGGGTCCCATGGCGGACCTGTATGACAGAGAGCTTGCTGCGGATTTGAACCTAGCATAAGGCTATGGCTACACTACAACTTCCATCATGCAACCAAAGATCGCCGTGTCGCCTTGGGACTCTTTCACACATTAGTGAATGGAGTCGCGTTGGGACCCTCAGGTTGCAATGCGACTCCATTCACTAACATAAGTGAAGGAGTTACAAGGCGACACGGCGATCCACATGACAGGAGTCACGGCTTATTCATCAAAAACAATGTTTTCCACCTGCTGGAGTTTTGCGCCTAATTTATAATGAGGTGCGCACATAAATTAGTCGCGTCTTCCGGAGTCCGTGCACCTAAACAGAACTCCACACCAGCTCCTTGCTAATGTAGATCTCTGGCATCATTAACACTAGAAAACTGAAGTAAATTATGATAAAATGACAGGGCCAGAAAAGTGGTGAAAAACTCAAAAAGTCTTTTTTTTTTGCAAAAATTTTCACTTGCGCAAAATAATTGTTACTTTTTTAATGGCTTGTACATCACTTTTTTTTAGCACACAAGCTGTGTTATATCAGCTCCATTTATTTATTTATTTATTCTGCTTACTTGTATAGCACCATCATATTCCGCAGCACTTTACAGACATTGACAGTCATATGTAGATTGTGAGTCCTATATGGGAGAATGACTGACAATGTCTGTAAAGCGCTGCGGAATATGATGGCGCTATATAAGTAAGAAAAATAAATAAATAGTATTTACACTGTACAAATAGGATGCATGATGTTAAAAAAAAAAAATGTCATGCATCCTATTTAATGTCAATCATCCTATTCATACAGTGTATATACTATGGGGCTGATTTAACACGGCTTATTTATTTATATGGCAGATATAACCTTTTTAACCAACCCCCAATACAATATAATTTTGTCAATATGTTGTAATTTTTTTTTTTTTTTTTTTATGCCAGGGGAGGTGAAAAACAACAAAAAAATACCGTACTCACCTGTCTCTGATGCTGCAGTGTCCTCCCAGTGCAGTTCGGTCCTGCTACTTGGCTGTCTTCTGGCTATGATGTCCCAGCTCCCTTCCGCTGAGGCCGTCATGTGACTACTTAGGTCAATCGGCGGCCTACAGAAGGGACCCAGGGACGTCACAGATAGTGACGTCCCTTCGCTGTGGCTGCGGATTGGCCTTAGCAGTCATGTGTGGTGGGGACTTGCGCCAACAGAGCTGCAGGACTGGGGAACACATGAGCATCGGGGACAGGTGAATGTGTTTTTTTTTTTTTTTTTTTTCACCTCTCCTACTCTAATTAAAAAATACATTTTTGCCTGGACAACCCCTTTAAAGGGATTATCCACATTCTAATATTGTTATACCACCTGCAGGGTACCAACACGCAGGACCCCCTGAAGATCAGCTGCATTGGAATAGCATGGCTCTCAGTAATGTTACCATACCAGGAGCCACGCTGCTCACTAGCCGTATAAAGTGTAGTGGTGGCTTTAGGTACTGCAGCACTGTCCCATTGAAGTCTATGAGGCAGCACTACACTACCAAAAGCCGCAGCTGCACTTTGTACAGTGAGTGAGCAGTGTGGCTCCTGCCATGTAATCATTACTGGAAGTCACGCTGTCCTGGTGCAGCTGATCTGCAGGGATCCAGGTTGTCAGACTTCCACAGATCTAAGGGCTCATTCACACAACAGGATTCCAAGGCCGTGTGCTGGCTGTTGTATTAGCAGCACACGGTCCGATAGATTTTAGTGGATCTATTCGCACGACCATTGTTTTAATCGTCTGTGTGAATGATCCAAGAAAGAAATAGAACCGGCTATTTTTGGTGATTTTATGGATCCCTCAATAGACTCATGTCAATGAGGGATCCTTCAAAACAGATTTTCTTAGGGTGAATGTAACCTAGAATATTAGAAGGTGGATAACCTTTTTAAAGGGGTTATGCCATGAAGAATAGTTATCTGTTATCCATAGGATAGAGCCCTCAGAATTGGGGTGTTTTTCTTCTAACTGAATCCAGGCTGAATGTAGCCGTGCCCAGCTGGACGGGAGGCGACAGTGCACCCATTAACTTGAATGGAAGTGCCTGAGATAGTGAATTACAGGACTTCGGCTATCTCAGTTACTCCCATTAAAGTAAAAGAGGGCATGGATGCTTCCTATCCAGCAGGGCACGGTTACATTCACCCTGGATTCAGTCAGACTAAATTCACTGTGGGGAGAAAAACAACCCCATTCTCAGGACCGGGAACCTGGATTCATTATGGTCTGTCCTATGGATACAGTAGTAGTAGTTCGGTGACTCTGGCCTCGTAATAATCCTGGAGCATGTAAGGGATTCAGGTGCAGGAAGTGTAGGTCAGTGGGGACTTGTGTCACCACATTTCAAGAGCCATAGTCGGAGCACTTCTCTGTCCTTAAGGCTGGGGCCCCACGTGGCGTAAACGCCGCGGTTCACCTGCGGCATAAATGCCGTGGAAAAAAAAAACCGCCTTTTACAGTCACAGCAAAGTGGATGGGATTCTAGTAATTCCTATACCCACTTTGCGTTAATATACGTGTTGCAGACATGGGGCGATTTCCAAAACCGTTGTGGTTTTGGAAATCGCAGCATGTCAATTATACCTACGGAAATGCCGGCGGTTTCCCTATAGGTATAATGGAAGTAGAAAGTTCACAGAGGAAACCTCTGTGAACTTTCTATCAAAAGCGCTGCAGGAAAAACTGCAATGCGTTGCTGTCGTGGTTTTTCCAGCAGAGCTTTTTTGCTGCAGGACGCCATGTGGGGCTTAGCTTAAAGGGATTTTCCAGGGCTTTCCTTTTTTTTTTATTGCTGACCTATCCTTAGAAATGTCATCAATTGGAGATCTGTTGGGGGTCTGACACCTTGTCCCCCTGTGGTTCAGCTGGTTAAACAGGCAGTGGCCCTCTATAAGTGCTGCTTCTACTTCACAGGACATGTGACATTATGTTCATTGATCACATGGCCAGATCACAGCTCAGTCCCATTCAAGTGAATGGGCTGAGCTTTGATACCAAGCACAGTCACTATGGAGCTGTGCTTGGTAAGTACTGAAGAGGCTGCAGCAGACACATCACGTGAACAGGTGCTGATCCCTTTCCAATTTTTAATTGATGATTGCATAGGTCATCAATTACTCAGCCTTAGAAAACCCCTTTAACCCCTTAATGACCAGGCCATTTTTTGTTTTTGCATTTTCATTTTTCAATTCACAGAGTCACATGATGGCTTATTGTTTGCGAAACAAATTGTACTTTGTAATGGTACCATTCGATATGCTGTGCAATGTACTGGGAAGCTGGAAAAAAATTCAGAATGAGGTGCAATTGGAGAAAAACTGCATTTGCGCTAAATTCATATGGGTTTAATTTTTACAGCATTCACTGTGTGGTAAAAATGACATGTTACCTGTATTCTGCGGGTCAGTACGAACATGGTGATACCAAATTTATATAGTATTTGTAATGTTTGGATACCTTTTAAAAAATTTAAAACTTTGCTAAATAGAAAAAAATTTTTGCGTCGCCATATTTTGTCACCTGTACCTTTTTCATATTTACATGTATGGAGCTGGGTAAGGCGTCTTTTTATGCGGGACAACATGACATTTTTATTGATACCATTTGGGGAAAGATCTGATGGTTTGATGGTTGAAAAAAACGCTATTTGGCCATTTTGATTTTTTTTTCCCCGCTACGCCGTTCACCGTATGGGATAAATATTTTTATATTTTAATAGTTAGGGCCAAAAACTGAATGGGCGATGCCAAAAACTGGATGGGCGATATTTCATATGGCAGTAGGGTGGGCCCCTAGAATCAATCCCACTGGTGGGCCCTAGGCACCCCAGTCCGACCCTGCTGGTTAGGGAGGGTTTCCTTCCTGTTATTTGTTGCATATTTTCTGTAATTTTATGGAGGTCAGCAGTTTGTAACTTCACTGACATTCTACTGACAGTTATGACAACACAGAAGTTATTATTCAGCAATTTACAGTGGCTTGCAAAAGTATTCATACCCCTTCAACTTTTTCACATTTTTTCGCCTTATAACCACAAACTTAAATGTATTTTATTGAGATTTTATGTGATAGACCAACACAAAGTTTCTTTGCACATGTAAAGACTTTTAGATTTTTGCCCACTGTATATATGCATTGTCTGATGGCCTGTTGGCTGTTTTTTTCGTTTGTTTTTTTGAGGTTTTTTTTATACGTATTTATTAAAAGATAAGTTTTATCTATTTTCTCTTTCATTTTTGTCCTTCTCACATGTTTTACAGTTAATCTTGTTTCTTGGTGGGGAGCTTTTTGATTTTTGGTCAGTGATATTCTTCACATTTCAGTCCTCCTGTACCTTTGACAATGTTGCTGCAAAACAATAGTAAACAAATAAATATGTGAAACATACATACACAGCACCAGTAGGAAAAAGAAAAAACAGGGAGAAACTGGTCAAAGGAGGTGAAGAGGACACAGAGAAGGTTTATTACCATCCCTGCCTTCCTGATCGCTGTGTAAACAGCGCTCAATGAGCGCTGTATACACAGCTATGGTCGACACCATGATGACACGGCGGTCACGTGATCCGCCGGGATCAGATTATGTTAGAGCTGCTTGGTCCTACAGGACCCAGATCAGCTCTTTAGTCATGGGCTATACAGTGGGGGAAAAAAGTATTTAGTCAGCCACCAATTGAGAAAGTTCTTCCACTTAAAAAGATGAGAGAGGCCTGTAATTGACATCATAGGTAGACCTCAACTATGAGAGATAAAATGAGAAAACATATCTAGAAAATTACAATGTCTGATTTTTTTAAGAATTTATTTGCAAATTATGGTGGAAAATAAGTATCTGGTCACCTACAAACAAGCAAGATTTCTGGCTCTCACAGAGCTGTAACTTCTTCTTTAAGAGGCTCCTCTGTCCTCCACTCATTACCTGTAGTAATGGCTCCTGTTTGACATTGTTATCAGTATAAAAGACACCTGTCCACAACCTCAAACAGTCACACTCCAAACTCCACTATGGTGAAGAACAAAGAGCTGTGGAAGGACACCAGAAACAAAATTGTAGACCTGCACCAGGCTGGGAAGACTGAATCTGCAATAGGCAAGCAGCTTGGTGTGAACAAATCAACTGTGGGAGCAATAATTAGAAAATGGAAGACATACAAGACCACTGATAATCTCCATCGATCAGGGGCTCCACGCAAGATCTCACTCTATGGGGTCAAAATGATTACAAGAACGGTGTTCAAAAATCCCAGAACCACACGGGGGGACCTAGTGAATGACCTGCAGAAAGCTGGGACTAACGTAACAAAGGCTACCGTCAGTAACACACTACGCCGCCAAGGACTCAGATCCTGCAGTGCCAGACGTGTCCCCCTGCTTAAGCCAGTACATATCCGGGCCTGTCTGAAGTTTGCTAGAGAGCATTTGGATTTTCCAGAAGAGTATTGAGAGAATGTCATATGGTCAGATGAAACCAAAGTAGAAAACTGTTTGGTAGAAACACAACTCATCGTGTTTGGAGGAGAGTGAATGCTGAGTTACATCCAAAGAACACCATACCTACTGTGAAGCATGGGTGTGGCAACCTCATGCTTTGGGACTGTTTCTCTGCAAAGGGACCAGGACGACTGATCCGTGTACATGAAAAAATGAATGGGGCCATGTATCGTGAGATTTTGAGTGCAAACCTCCTTCCATCAGCAAGGGGCTGGGTCTTTCAGCATGACAATTATCCCAAGCACACCGCCAGGGCAATGAAGGAGTGGCTTCGTAAGAAGCATTTCAAGGTCCTGGAGTGGTCTAGCCAGTCTCCAGATCTCAACCCCATAGAAAACCTTTGAATGGAGTTGAAAGTCCATGTTGCCCAGCGATAGCCCCAAAACATCACTGCTCTAGAGGAGATCTGCACGGAGGAATGGGCCAATATACCAACAACATTGTGTGCAAACCTCGCGATGACTTAAAGAAAACATTTGACCTCTGTCATTGCCAACAAAGGATATATAATAAAGTATTGAGATTAACTTTTGTTATTGATCAAATACTTATTTTCCACCATAATTTGCTAATAAATTCTTTAAAAATCAGACAATTTTCTGGATTTGTTTTCTCATTTTGTCTCTCATAGTTGAGGTCTACCTATGATGTCAATTACAGGCCTCTCTCATCTTTTTAAGTGGGAGAACTTGCACAATTGGTGGCTGAGTAAATACTTTTTATCCCCACTGTATGTATCAGCCACAGTTACAGGGAAAATCAGCCCTCCCACAAAAAAAAAAAAAAAAAAAAAAAAAAAGTGATCAGATGTCCCCAAAGGTCTATTATGACCTTATGGGGACACAATGTAAAAATAAAGAAAAAATAAAGTAGAAAAGTAAAAAATTTAAATAAAAATAAAATAATTAATAAACTAAATAAAATAATACTCCAATAACACGCCCTTATTACAGGTTCTAGCTCCCCCCCCAACGACACAATACAAAATGCAAATTACCGTAATGGAGAGGAAAAACTATTTTATAAAGTTTTTTAGTATCACTTTGTGCTATTAAATAAAAAAAAAATGAAAAGTGAAGAATAGACACGTTTTCCCTCCTTTTTTTTTTCCCGGCTATAAAAAAAATTTTAAAACATGCAAAAATAAAAACAACATAAAAAAAGCCTATGTGTCACTGAAAAATATGCAGAAATTAGTTAAATAACGCAAATGATAAAAATGTTATAGTCCTCAAAAACGCGTATACAAAAAAAACCAAAAAGTGTTTGGTCCTGAACCAGAAATTGGCCTGGTACTGAAGTAGTTAAAAAAATCCTTGTAAGAAAAATATTTCTTGGAGTTGCCATATTCTGACACCTGACAACTTTTTTCCTTTTATGGGGATGCATAATGAGTTTTTTTTGTGAGGGAAGATGTACTTTTTATTTATACCATTTTGGGGAATGTCTATTATTTTCATCACTTTTTATCCAAATTTTTATTGGAGGCTAAAAATGGAAAAATATTTTTTTTAAGTTTGTAGACCAGCCGTTTAGGGACACAGGGATACCTAATATGTATGGGTTTTATTTTATTTATGTGCTCTAGGGAAAGGGGTGATTTGAAATTAAATTTCTTTATTTTTTTAACTTTTTTTTTTTTTTTACTGTTATTTTTAGACCCCTAGGGGTCTTGAACCCCGGGGGATCTGATGACTAATACAATGCACTCCAATGCTAATGCACTGCAATGCATTTGTAAATTTGTTAGGATTCTATTACAGGCTGCCTAGAGCAGTCTGTAATAGAACTTCTACAGTGACAACCTTGGGATCTTTCAATAGGCTCCTGGCTATAATGACAATGGATCACTGCCCCGGATCTCATTCCAGGGGATAATTCCATCCACAAAAAAATCTGCAGTAGAAATGCTGCAATTTCAAAAACTGTCACATTTTTGCAAATCGCAGCATGTTAATTATACCTACGGAAATGCTGGTGTTTTCCGTATAGGCATAATAGGGACAGAATGTCAGCAGAGGTAAACTTTGCATGCTTTCTGTGAAAAGTACTCCAGAAAAAAAATGTGATGCACCGCAGTCTTTTCAACAATGTTTTTTTATTGCGGCTCAATACGCGGAAACAGGTTTTTTTGTTGTAGAGTTTGCTGTGTTTTTTTGAGTGGATTGAGCAGAAGGTAGAAGTATATGAGCTTCCTTCATATTTCCCATTCCTTTTGTAGCCACTCTTGGCTTTGACTCAAAAAAATGCAACAAAATCTGCAACTAAAAAAACAGTTTTCCTCGTTATAGGTCCTCAGCCTTTCATTTAAAAATCATAGCTTAATCAAAAAAATAAACAAACATTAGGTATCCTTATGTGAATATAAGTCCCACTATCCAAAAATAGCGTTATTTATCCCGTAAGGTGAACACCGTCAAAAAAAACAAAAAAACGCAATGTGCAAAATAATGTATTTTGGTCACTTCGCTTTCCCCAAAAAATAGCAATAACAATTGATCAAAAAGTCATAATAATAAAAACATTGGTACCAATAAAAAGTACATCTTGCCCGCAAATAAAGAGCCATTACCTATCGCCATCAACAAAACAGTGAAAAAAGGTTATAGGCATCAGAATACGGTGATCTCAGGATAATCGTTCATTATCTAAAAGTGATATTTCATTTGTAAAAACTGTAAAACATAATAAAACCACTATAAATATGGTATTGCTATAATCGTAATCCAGAGTAAACGCCGTAAAAACAAAATGCAAAAAATTATGATTATGATTATGGTGCCAAATGAAAGTACAACTCATCACGCAAAGAGTAAGCACTCACTTATCACAATGATGTGAGAAATGTATGCCAGTGTAAGGGAATTGCCAGTTGAGCAATTCCCCAGTACTGCTGCAGAAACCTGAGAGGAAGGAATGACAAAGACAGTGTGCCCTAAACTCACCCAGTCACTGTTCCTGCCTACTTGCCACACTGTCCTAATGACAGGAGCAACTGGGCGGCAAAAACCTTCCTTGAAATAAATGTCACACAGAACAGGAAAGGACAAAACAACACAGAAGCAGAGTCAGCAAGCCAAGGGTTCAGTAACAGTCGAGCAACGCAGTACAGAATAACAATCCAAGAGAGGTGTCAAGGTAAGCCAAAGGTCAGAGGTAAGAAATACAATACAATAGCAAGGAACAGCTTAGCAAGGACAAGGTCACAGGACAGAGTTTCAATAGCCAGCGACCATATGTGAGCTGATGACCTGTTTATAGCAAGTCCAGGACTTGCCCCTGATTTGATTGGTAGACAGGCTGTCAATCACACAGGCAAGGCTAAGATTAACTATTTGAGGAGCAAAAAGAAACAAGGTGCAGGAGATGGGTGTGGCTGAAATTCAATTACATAGTAGCAGGGCCGGCATTAGGGGGGGCAAACTGGGCAATTGCCCAGGGCCCCGTCCCCAAAGGGGCCCCCGGGATCCGGAACCTGAGGTGAGTAAAAATAACAAACATTTTTACTCACCTGTCCTGGCGTCCGACGTCATCTTCTGGCGTCCCGGACATCACCGCTGAGGCCAGGCCTCAACCTTAGAGATCACGTGGGGCGTGCTGACAGCGTGCCTCACGTAATCGCTGAGGCCCAATCACAGGCCTCAGAGGTGACGTCCACAATGCGTGACGTCAGCCGCAGAGAAGAAGAAGCCAGCGCCGGCGGGGATAGCGGAGCAGTGCGAGGAGGCCCAGGAGAGGTAAGACAAGGTGAGTATAACTGTTTGTTATTTTACCTTACCTACCCCGGGCCTTCGATTATTATACTCTGGGGTCTGAAGAGACCCCAGAATATAATATAATAATAGCAATGTAGGGCCCCTGTGGAGCATTATACTGGGGGGCCCCTCTGGATAGCATATTATACTGTGTGGGGCCACTGTGGAGTATTATACTGGGGAAGGGGCCCTCTGGATAGCATGTTAAATTCTGCGGGGCCTCTGTGGAAAATTATAATGTGGGGGGGTGTCTGGAGATAATGTTATATTATGTGGGGCCACTTTGGAGCATTATGCTCTCCAGAGGGGCCCCCCAGTATAATGCTTCACAGTGGCCCCACACAGTATAATATGCTCTCCTGAGGGACCCCCCAGTATAATGCTTCACAGTGGCCCCACACAGTATAATATGCTCTCCAGAGGGCCCCCCCAGTATAATGCTCCAAAGTGGCCCCACAGAATATAACATGCTGTCCAGAGCCCCCCCACTTTATAATACTCCATAGAGGCCCCACAGAATATAACATGTTCTCCAGAGGGCCCCCTCCCCAGTATAATGCTCCACAGTGGCCCCACACAGTATAATATGCTCTCCAGAGCCCCCCCAGTATAATGCTCCACGGTTTCCCCACACAGTATAATATGCTATCCAGAGGGGCCCCCCAGTATATTATACTGTGCGGGGCCACTGTGGAGCATTATACTGGGGGTTTGGCTCTGGAGAGCATATTATACTGTTTTGGGCCACTGTGGAGTATTATACTGGGGAAACCTCTCCGGGCAGTATATTATACTGTGTGGAGGCCATTTCTGGAGCATGTTATACTGAGTGGGGTCACTGTGGAGCATTATTCTGGCGGGGCCATCAGCAGAGCATATTATATTGCGTGGCGCCACTGTGGGGACTAATGAGCATTATACTAGGGGGCCCTCTGGGGAGCATATTATACTGCGTGGGGCCTACTGTGGAACATTATACTGGGGGGACGCTCTGGGGAGCATAATAAATTGCGTGGGGCCACTGTGGAGCAAAATACTGGAGGGGGCACTGTGGAGCATTATACTAGCGAGGGCCCTTTGGGGAGCATATTATACTATGAGCCACTGTGGACCTTTATACTGGGGGAAGGGACAGTGTGGGGAGCCTGTTATACTGTGTGGGGCCACTCTGGAGTGTATTATATTGTGTGGGGCTTTTCGGGAGCATATGATACTCTGTGGGGCCATTGTAGAGCATTATACTGGGGGGCATTGTGGGGTGCATATTATACTGTATGGAGCATATTATATTGTGTGGGGCTACTGGGGAGCATATAGCACTGTCTGGGGCTACTAAGGGGTAGTATACTGTGTGGGCAACTGTGGAGTATTATACTGTGTGGAGCCTTACATACCATGTGGGGCCACTATGGGGGGTTAAGGGGAGCATTTTATACTGTGGAGCATTATATACCATGTGGAGCATTATACTGTGAGGGGGGGGCTCACAATTCCTGCTGGTAGCCCTGTGTGCTATGTCTGCATCACAGCTCCCTCACTATAATCTTGCACATATGTGTAGTGCTCCATAGACATGTCATTTCCCATACAGTACTGTGCATGAATTGGCCATGGAGTTATTGGGGCCTGCACAGTATTATAGGGGCTGACTATACTGGGAACATACTCAGTAACACCAGATAGTCAGCACATATGTAAGACTTCAGTGAAGGAGCCGCGGTGTAGGCTATTAGCAGGAAGCTGTTGGGTGGGGCCCCAGAACAAGATCCTCTGGTGGGCCTAAGGCCCTTCAGTCCAACACTGTATAACAGAGAAGGGGGGAGCTATTATTTATAAGAGGGGGACTTTTTATAAGGGGGGTATAATTGTTAAGTGGGCTTATTTATAAAGGGGGCTATTAGTGATAATGGGGACTATTATTTATAAGGGTAACTATTATTTATGAGGGGGCTATTATTTATAAGGGAGCAGTATTATTTTTACGGGGTGTCTGTTACTGATAAGGGGGAATATTACTGATACATTTATAAGGGCGCTATTACTGATAAAGGTGTAATGTTATTTATAAGCAGGGACTATTATTTATAAGGAGGCGCTATAATAACTGATGACTGGGTGCAAAAATCTATTAGGGGGTACAAAGTTGCTCATTTGAATTGTGTGTGGTAAAATGGGGCTTATTACTTTTTTGTTGGCAGAAAGGAGGCGTTATTATAGGGGTTGCCACTGGAAGACGATGGTGTTGTTTGCATATCAGCATTTGGGGCCCCGCTTTTAATTTTGCCCAGGGCCCCACTTTGTCTAAAACCGGCCCTGCATAGTAGTAGTACTAGGACAGTGTTCATACTGAGCAACAAGAACCTTAAGCAAGGAATCAAACTGAACATGCCTCCTGCGCTGCAGCGTGTGAGCGGAGGGTGGCGCAGAGACCCGAACAGGCAGAGATGTTACAGCCATCTATAAGGTGTACATTTCCCCTCCCAGTGCACAGCCTTGCGGAGGGTACGCGTCATTTATGAGGAGGCGTGTGCCTCCTCATAAATGAGGCACACCCTTTCCTGACTCTGGACTCTGTCAATAACGCCAGTCTTCATAAATGTTCTCTGTCAATAACACTGTTCTTTCATCATGATTACAGATGCGCAAACCTAAGAAGATTTGTTTTGTGAAGGTTTAGCCACTAGTTTTGTGTCGGACTGAGCTTGTTCAGTCCAAACCAAAAGGGTCTGTTCATTGGAGACTCATGGGAGTTGTGATGACATCAGACAGCCCTAACAGGCCTCAGTAGTCCCCCAGGGTCTGTGACATCAACCAGGCTAGAAGAGAACTGTGATGGAGCTGCTAGGGAACCCAAGAAAGGTGAGGGAAGCTGAATATCAGTGTTTATTATTTTACTGCACCTCTCCAGGGCCTTTTCTTATTAAACTCTGGGATCTGAATAGATCCCAAAGTATAATAGTGCTTTGTTGTTGTATTTTATTTTTAATTGAAAGCTTTAACTATAATATAATATAATAGCTATAAGTTGCTATTGAATATTACATATAGCATATAGACCAGTATATACAAATAGAACATAGAACAGTAGATACAGAACAGTAGAAAACAAATGGGTGGATCAAACTAAACTGAGACATGAACAAATCTCCACATCATACTGTATATAGATTAATTTATTGATAGTGTGCCTTTCCTTTGCTATGTTCATTATTAGCTAATTGAGTGGATTGAACTGAATGAGACACTGAACATGGTTGCTGTTCATGTTTCGAAAAGTGTTAAAGTGTTCTGACCTTTCTTGAAGTGTCCAAAGAACATGCAGTGTCAGAAAAATGTCAAGAATCTCTACAGCTGCAAAAGTAATTCAGTCCAAAGTCAAAAGAAAGGTTATTCTCAAAAATTAAAACCCAAAGATAACATCAGATTATATAGTGAAAATTGGTATAGACATATAATGTAAACCAAGCCTTTCATCAGAAGTATATCTTAAAAAAAAAAAAAAAAAAAAATACTGCATAGTATTTTTTTTTTTGCAGTGGCCCGCTGTGTAGGAAAGAGCAGTATTAAATTCCTAATTCATGTTATATTAAGGTTATTCACACGACCACAAAAAACCGGCAGTGACGACATTTTTGCAATGGCTGTCACATGGCCATTTTGATAACCCATTGAATTCAATGTGGACATTCACATGGCCATTTTTTGAAGGCCAGTCTTTCCAAAAACTTGACATATAAAAGGACATATATAGTGGCATGTGAATAGACCCATTGAAAATCATGAGTTCTAGAATGACCATGTGATGGCAGGTTCAGAAATGGCTGTTGCATGGTAATTATTTACTGCCATGTGAATAAGGGCCATCCATTCACTTGCACACATTAGGTCTCCAAAAAACGGTACTGCCATATGCATAATGCCATAGTCTTTGTAAGTCACTTTTTCACATAAAATCACTATCAGTTTCTACAATGTAAACTGCATAACACTTGTTATCAATCATACAAAAATGGACAACCCCTACTATCAACCTCTACTGTATCTTTATTAGTTTGCATAACCAGACTCCATAGTTTTAACAAAAAAACTGATTATAATATTTTTTTTTTTATTACAGCATACAACATATGGCGTCAAGCTCTTACCCACAACATCTTCTGTAAATAACAACACACTAGTAAAGTGTAAGGATTGCGATTAATAGTACAAGAAATACTGTATGTTGGTCTTTCCTCAGTAATTTTCATAGTATTATAGTAAAAAGTTGCAGGGGAGGATTCCTGTTTTACTGAGGCAAGATACCAGCTTTATTAAGGCAGTGACCGACTGCTAGCGCTATCCCTGCACCTATGGAGAGCAACCACCTGATTCACTTACAGTGTCACAAGTACCAGGGAGTACCAGAAAAGATGAGCAGTACAGTTGCTTCCACTCACCCCCACCCCATGGCCAGAACTGTTTTAACACATTGGTAGGCCCAAAGCAAAGTGGGTCCCCCTTTACCACCGCTTAGAATTTAAGAATTATGATGCCCCACAGTGGTATACATAATATAATATCCATTAGTGGTCCTCACACAGTATAATGCCTCCTTAGTGGCCCCAATCTATTGCCCCTCTGTGACCCATTACTTGGTCAAATTCCTCTGCATGCATCACACATCAACCTGTCCCTACTTGGCCCCTCAGACATTAAACTGTCCCACCCCAGTGAGCCCTCAGACACTATATTATATTATATTATATTATAATGTCCACCTCAAGTTGCCCCCAGCGTTTCATGTCTCCAATTTCCTCCACAATTTCATGTCCCTCCTCCAAGTTGCCGCCACATCTTCATTTCCCCCCAACTTGCCCCCATAGATTCATGTCTTCCCCCTACGATACCCTACACAGTTTCATGTCCCCTCCAGGTTGTCTCCTTAGTTTCATGTCCCCCCGAGGTGGCCCCACTTTCATGCCCCTCCCCAGGTTGCCCCCATGGTTTCATGTCCCCCATCTGGTTGCTAACACAGTTTCATGCCCCCCTTAAGTTGCCCCCACTGTATATATAAAACAAAGAGTTTTTCAACTTGGTTGTTTGAATGTAGGCTTAGGATAGTGAACTCAGCCTTTGCCGTGGGTAAAGGAAAGCCCAGCTACAGTTCTGCATAAACCACCATCATATCCTTCCATACTAGCTACTAGCATAATAGCATAATGTAAAAATCCTATAGGCTTCAGGGAGCAACAGGCGCAATGTAAGTGACACAGACACAGAGAGCAGAGACGGGTTGAATGGTGAAGCAAGAAGCAGGTGGTTCCTGCTTTCACCATTGTAATCAACTCATCTGCGTCCAGTGCATGAGTTGGAGTTGGGGCAGCATTAACCTGCTGTCACAAGTGCACTGTTGGCCCTATAGTTAACGATGCCATGCCTGTGGCACAGCATCAAACAACAGAGCGGGCCTATGACAGCTGATCTGTAATAGGGACAGGGCATAACAGGATGGATGTATACAGTGGAAAATAACAGCACCACTCTTCACCACATTAGGAGACAGCATTAGATACCTTTGTGGTTAAGAAAATACTACCTGTTCTATGTCCAACTTTGACCAGGGGCTAGTGTACTAGCACAAGCACTCAGGGAGAATCACTTACATGCAGAAAGGGACTCATCTTAAACAGTTCTTTCAGATTGCAAGCCAATAAGAACTTATAGAAGAACTCTTCTAGTTCTGCTATATCCCAGCCAGTTTGGTTCATGGACTATTATTTATTGAGAATTGGCCATAAGGTGCAACAATCTCAAAAAAGCCTACCATCTCTCCCCAATACCAGCAGAGGTAGGTGAACCAATTCATCACAAATCAGGTTTACCCGAATATTCCAAATTGTTTGTTTTTAATGAAACTGAATAAGATTACTGGGGTATTTCTGCCCCTGTGGGCTGGTAGGACAGAATGGAATTTTTAATGAACAATAAATGGTTAACTCTAACCCCTCCCCCTCCTAAATATAAGGAAGGAAGTACCAACCCCCCAGCGTGTAATTATAAAGACAAATACATAACACATAGGGAGGGAGCCTTGTGCTGCTGTTGGGACTAAGGGAAAACAGATTAACATCATAATCTACACTTCCCTTTCGTACCACCAGCAGCACAATACTGGAGATCTAGCAAGGAGAACCCTAGGGCCCTCTTGAAGAATGAAACTTAACACGGAATGGCCAAAAGAAGTGGACTCCGTACCCCAGGTGTTAAATCTGTAATGATTAACAAAGGTATGGAGAGAGCTCCAAGAAGCTGCCGAACAAATTTGTTCCCAAGGAACAGAGCTTCTTTCCACCTAAGAGGTTGAAATGGCTCCTGTAGAATGAGCTCGAACAAACTCAGGGGGTCTAACCCCTGTGAAGTGAAAATCAATTGTATGGATTATTGTACCAAGTAGGCTTCAGAAGCCTTGAGCCCATTATTTTTCCCAGCAAATGGTAGAAAAGAATTCTCTGACCGTCTAAAAGGTCGAGATTTCTGAATATAAATTCCGAGGCATCTGGCCACATCCAGGGAGTGAAGTTTAACTTCCTCTGGAGATGATGGGCTGGGATAGAAAACTGGTAATGAGATAACCTGGTTTAGGTTAGAATATGAGGGTACCTTAGGGAGGAAACTTGGCATAAACCTTAGTTGTACTCTATCCGGATAAAAGGATATTTAAGGTTCTACTAAAGATAAGGCCTCTCTGAGCTGAGGTTATGGCCAAAAGGAACACTGTCTTTAGTGTGAGAAATTTAATCTCAACCTCTTCTAGAGGCTCCAAGGGGGGAATCACATAACCCTTTTAAAACAGTAGATAAATCCCATTGAGGGATTGGGTGGGTAACAGGCGGTCTAAGCTTGAATGCACCCTTAAAAAATCTTTTAACCAGCAGGTCTGCGGATAGCTGCTTACCTAAGCAGGCTGCCAGGGCAGCAAACTGAGCTTTCAAAGTGAAAGGGCTAAGGCCCTTATCCAAGCTGTCCTTAAGGAATTCCAGGATCTCTGGAATGGAAGGTTCCGAGCTCTCAATTCCTCTACCTGATGGCCAAGAGATGAAAATGTTTTGGATCCTGGCGAAATTTTTATTTGTAGACTCTGCTCTAGCGAGAGAGAGAGTACTTAAGACGGCTCCTGAGAGTCCCTTAGATTGTAATAGGGACTGGTTAACCTTCAGGCTGTCGGATTGAAGGATTTCAGATCCTGGCAGAGCCTGGACCCATGAGACACCAGTTTCTGAATCGGGGGAAGCCTCCAATATATCCCGTGACTCATTTGAATGAGTTGGGAAAACCAAGCTCTCCTTGGCCAGAATGGAATGATGGCGATTACAGAGACTTGGTCCTGTCTGATTCTCATCAATACCCTTGGTATCATGGAGTTTGGAGCGAATATGTATGACAGCCTGAACCACCAAGGGATGGACAGGGAATCCACAGCCAAAGGATTGTCCTCCTAGAACTTCTCTACCTTGGCATTGAGTCTGGTTGCCATCAGGTCTATCTCTGGATGACCCCATTTCAGGGTGATTGCTTGAAAGACTTCTGAATGGAGAGAACATTCCCCTGGAACAGTGATGACATGACTCAGTTGATCTGCCACTACATTGAGTGACCCACGGATATGTACGGCAGAAAGCTGTTTTAAGTTCTTCTCTGCCCAACTCAAGATCTTCCCACTTCACTTAGAAAAGGTTGTGACCGAGTTCCTCCCTGCTTGTTTAAATAAAGGACAGTTGTCATATTGTTCGATCTTACATGGACTGCCTTGTCCTTCAACTGGTTGGCAAAGTGCAGCAGTGCTAGTCGTACTGCTCGGCATTCTCTCCAATTGGATGACATCATCTTCTCAAGGGAATTCCAATGCCCTTGGGCTGGAATGTCGTTCAGGTGGGCTCCCAACCTGTGAGTGATGCATCTGTAGTTAACAGGGTCCAGTGAGGTTTGACCTTGGACTTTCTGTTTTTTTATCCGAATCCACCACTTGACAGATGAGCGGGCTTCCTGAGACAGGAAAAAACTTCTGTCTAGACCGCTGGTTTTGTGGTTCTAGGCCGACAGGACTTCACTCTGCAGTGGGCGAAGATGCCATAACGCCCAAGGAACTGCTTCTGCAGCTGATGACATCCATCCCAATACTTTCATGCCTGTCCTGATGGTGACTGGCCGAGGAACCAGCAGGAATTTTACGGCCTTGATGGTTCTTTCCCTTCTGGAGGGAGGAAGAGATATTTTCATTAGGCCTGAATCAAGTATGAACCCTAGAAATGTTTTTTCCCAATTTATAATGCACCTCAATTGTTGGAGGAAATTCATCGTGATGGATAGATGCTGAAGTAGGCTTTCTCTTGAGAGACTTTTAACTACCCCAGTATTGTGATAGCTCTGCTGAGGTATCGTAGGTCTATTATCATCAACCAGTCTCCTGAAGGTTTTGGAACCAGGAACACTGAAGAATAAATTCAAGACCCTTGATGTTGTGATGGAGAGCAGGGAGGAGAGAGGTCTTTATTAAATCTGTCCTGGGGAAGCACAGAAAAAACTGCCGGGACCAGACAGGATTATCTCCACGACCCATGATTCTGTTACTCCCACAGGAACTTCGTGTCTTGGAGGAGGGAGAAGGTAATAGTCAGAAATTTGGTTTTCTGATTTTCCTGTCATCATGGAAAAAAAGATGGTTGGAATTCCCACTCAGGAACCTAGAACGTCCACACGTGACCTCTTGCAGGTGGTGATCTTTGAGGAGTCTGTCCTCTACGACGCTGTCTGCCCTGTCCATGGAAGGACTGTGGAAGGACTTTCCTTCCTTTCCCACTAGTCCTTCTATCGTGTTCTGCCCACAAATATTAAATTTTGAGTAACCATATGGGGCTACGGACAGCCGAAGTCAAGGCCCTAGACTTGGCAGATAACTTCACCTGGAGAAGAGGTGATCTGCCTCAAGGGCTATACACTTCAAAGAAGACAACAATTCGTCCTTAGAGACCCCAAAATCGATATCTCTTTTTAATGAAGAGAGGCCGGAGCACAGCTTCTTAGCTACCTCACTAGTGGTGATACAAATCAAACATTGGGCAGAGAAAGCCATATATGCTTTCCTTAGGGAGCACTGTGCCTGGTGGTCCATGGGGTCCTGAAGGCTAGACCCGTCCGCAGAGGGTACAAGTGTTCACCTAGACAATTTGGCGACTGCCATGACAAGCTTAGGTGGTGGACCCAAGTCCCAACTGGTCCTGGGTATTGGGCAGAGTGTCTTGAACCTCTTGGGTAACACTCAGGACTTCTCTGAGTGTTTTCACTTGGTGGACATAGCTCTTTTAAGCATGTCGTCCACTTTGAAGGCCCTACAAGAAGACATACAAGACCACTGATAATCTCCCTCGATCAGGGGCTCCACGCAAGATCTCACCCCGTGGGGTCAAAATGATTACAAGGACGGTGAGCAAAAGTCCCAGAACCACATGGGGGGACCTAGTGAATGACCTGCAGAAAGCTGGGACTAACGTAACAAAGGCTAAAGTCAGTAACACCCTACGCCGCCAGGGACTCAGATCCTGCAGTGCCAGATGTGTCCCCCCTACTTAAGCCAGTACATATCCCGTCTGAAGTTTACCTCAGAGCATTTGGATGTTCCAGAAGAGTATTGGGAGAATGTCATATGGTCAGATGAAACCAAAGTAGAAAACTGTTTGGTAGAAACACAACTCGTCGTGTTTGGAGGAGAGTGAATGCTGAGTTGCATCCAAAGAACACCATACCTACTGTGAAGCATGGGGGTGGCAACATCATGCTTTGGGGCTGTTTCTCTGCAAAGGGACCAGGACGACTGATCTGTGTACAGTACAAACCAAAAGTTTGGACACACCTTCTCATTCCAAGAGTTTTCTGTATTTTCATGACTATAACAATTGTAGATTCACACTGAAGGCATCAAAACTATGAATTAACACATGTGGAATTATATACTTAACAAAAAAGTGTGAAACAACTGAAAATGTCTTATATTCTAGGTTCTTCAAAGTAGCCACCTTTTGCTTTGATTACTGCTTTGCACACTCTTGACATTCTCTTGATGAGCTTCAAGAGGTAGTCACCTGAAATGGTCTTCCAACAGTCTTGAAGGAGTTCCCAGAGATGCTTAGCAGTTGTTGGCCCTTTTGCCTTCACTCTGCGGTCCAGCTCACCCCAAACCATCTCGGTTGGGTTCAGGTCTGGTGACTGTGGAGGCCAGGTCATCTGGCGTAGCACCCCATCACTCTCCTTCTTGGTCAAATAGCCCTTACACAGTCTGGAGGTGTGTTTGGGGTCATTTTCCTGTTGAAAAATAAATGATGGTCCAACTAAACGCAAACTGGATGGAATAGCATGCCGCTGCAAGATGCTGTGGTAACCATGCCGGTTCAGTATTCCTTCAATTTTGAATAAATCCCCAACAGTGTCACCAACAAAGCACCCCCACACCATCACACCTCCTCCTCCATGCTTCATGGTGGGAACCAGGCATGTAGAGTCCATTCGTTCACCTTTTCTGCGTCGCACAAAGACATGGTGGTTGGAACCAATGATCTCAAATTTGGACTCATCAGACCAAAGCACAGATTTCCACAGGTCTAATGTCCATTCCTTGTGTTCTTTAGCCCAAACAAGTCTCTTCTGCTTGTTGCCTGTCCTTAGCAGTGGTTTCCTAGCAGCTATTTTACCATGAAGGCCTGCTGCACACAGTCTCCTCTTAACAGTTGTTGTAGAGATGTGTCTGCTGCTAGAACTCTGTGTGGCATTGACCTGGTCTCTAATCTGAGCTGCTGTTAACCTGCGATTTCTGAGGCTGGTGACTCGGATTAACTTATCCTCCGCAGCAGAGGTGACTCTTGGTCTTCCTTTCCTGGGGTGGTCCTCATGTGAGCCAGTTTCTTTGTAGTGCTTGATGGTTTTGGCCACTGCACTTGGGGACACTTTCAAAGTTTTCCCAATTTTTCGGACTGACTGACCTTTATTTCTTAAAGTAATGATGTCCACTCGTTTTTCTTTACTTAGCTGTTTTTTTCTTGCCATAATACAAATTCTAACACTCCATTCAGTAGGACTATCAGCTGTGTATCCACCTGACTTCTGAACAACACAACTGATGGTCCCAACCCCATTTACAAGGCAAGAAATCCCACTTATTAAACCTGACAGGGCACATCTGTGAAGTGAAAACCATTTCAGGTGACTACCTCTTGAAGCTCATCAAGAGAATGCCAAGAGTGTGCAAAGCAGTAATCAAAGCAAAAGGTGGCTACTTTGAAGAACCTAGAATATAAGACATATTTTCAGTTGTTTCACACTTTTTTGTTAAGTATATAATTCCACATGTGTTAATTCATAGTTTTGATGCCTTCAGTGTGAATCTACAATTTTTATAGTCATGAAAATACAGAAAACTCTTGGAATGAGAAGGTGTGTCCAAACTTTTGGTCTGTACTGTACATGAAAGAATGAATGGGGCCATGTATCGTGAAATTTTGAGTGCAAACCTCCTTCCATCAGCAAGGGCATTGAAGATGAAACGTGGCTGGGTCTTTCAGCATGACAATGATCCCAAGCACACCGCCAGGGCAACGAAGGAGTGGCTTTGTAAGAAGCATTTCAAGGTCCTGGAGTGGCCTAGCCAGTCTCCAGATCTCAACCCCATAGAAAACCTTTGGAGGGAGTTGAAAGTCTGTGTTTCCCAGTGACAGCCCCAAAATATCACTGCTCTAGAGGAGATCTGCCTGGAGGAATGGGCCAACATACCAGCAACAGTGTGTGCTAACCTTGTAAAGACTTACAGAAAACGTTTGACCTCTGTCATTGCCAGCAAAGGATATATAACAAAGTATTGAGATGAACTTTTGTTATTGACCAAATACTTATTTTCCACCATAATTTGCAAAAACATTCTTAAAAATCAGACAATGTGATTTTCTGGATTTGTTTTCTCATTTTGTCTTTCATAGTTGAGGTCTACCTATGATGTCAATTACAGACCTCTCTCATCTTTTTAAGTGGGAGAACTTGCACAACTGGTGGCTGACTAAATGCTTTTTTTCCCCACTGTATTTGTCTCCCTAATACTAACAGGCCTGTAGCATTTACAAGTCATCAAAGCAAATTATTTTTTCTATGAAACCATTGTTTTTGGCAAAATAACCACCATATATGTATAAAAAACCATGGGCAAGCACCAAAAGTGAGTGGTAGGGCAGTGTATGGTTAAACTCAGAGTTTGTATCCTCTGCTTACTATTCGTTTTACCATAGACATACATATCACGTTCACGTTGACACACCTTCGGCTGTGTTTGCCTTAGAGAGCTAGAATTTGGATAAATAGGTTCCTAGGAGCCCTGGCAATTTTATACAATATATTTTAAGCCAGCTTAAGGTGTGGTTTGTACTGAACTTGTCTGACCCGCAACAAACTTTGGTCCCAAACAACCTGAACCTGAAACAAAACAAATCTTTAGAGGTTAACACTGTCTCGAATGCCCACACCTTTCTCACCGCTCTCAGAATTGAGCGTAGATTACAAGATATTAGTGACAGAAGTGACCATGCTCATCTCTCCTACTCTTCTAAAAACTCTCAATATTTATTTAATTCATTCACGCTTTCCTCTCATGCTTACAATTGGATGTGACTCAACATACTGATGAAGTGGAACATACAGTCATGGCCAAAAGTTTTGAGAATGATACAAATATTAATTTTTACAAAGTCTACTACTTCAGTTTTTCTAATGGCAATTTGCATATACTCCAGAATGTTATAAAGAGTGATCAGCTTAACAGCAATTACTTGCAAAGTCAATATTTGCCTAGAAAATGAACTTTATCCCCCAAAACACATTTCAACATCATTGCAGCCCTGCCTTAAAAGGACCACCTAACATCGTTTCAGTGATTGCTCCATTAACACAGGTGTGGGTGTTGATGAGGACAGGGCTGGAGATCAATCTGTCATGATTAAGTAAGAATGACACCACTGGACACTTTAAAAGGAGGCTGGTGCTTGCCATCATTGTTTCTCTTCTGTTAACCATGGTTATCTCTAAAGAAACACGTGCAGTCATCATTGCACTGCACAAAAATGGCCTAACTGGGAAGAGTATTACAGCTAGAAAGATTGCACCTCAGTCAACAATCTATCGCATCATCAAGAACTTCAAGGAGAGAGGTTCCATTGGTGCCAAAAAGGCTCCAGGGCGCCCAAGAAAGACCAGCAAGCGGCAGAACCGTCTCTTAAAAGTGTTTCAGCTGTGGGATCGGGCTACCAGCAGTGCAGAGCTTGCTGAGGAATGGCAGCAGGCAAGTGTGAGTGCATCTGCACGCACTGTGAGGCGGAGACTCTTGGAGCAAGGCCTGGTCTCAAGGAGGGCAGCAAAGAAGCCACTTCTCTCCAGAAAAAACATCAGGGACAGACTGATATTCTGCAAAAGGTACAGGGAGTGGACTGCTGAGGACTGGGGTAAAGTCATTTTCTCTGATGAATCCCCTTTTCGATTGTTTGGAACATCTGGAAAACAGCTTATTCGGAGAAGAAGAGGTGAGCGCTACCACCAGTCTTGTCTCATGCCAACTGTAAAGCATCCTGAAACCATTCATGTGTGGGGTTGCTTCTCAGCCAAGGGAATCGGCTCTCACAGTCTTGCCTAAAAACACAGCCATGAATAAAGAATGGTACCAGAATGTCCTCCAAGAGCAACTTCTCCCAACTGTCCAAGAGCAGTTTGGCGCTCAACAATGCCTTTTCCAGCATGATGGAACACCTTGCCATAAAGCAAAGGTGATAACTAAATGGCTCAGGGAACAAAACATAGAGATTTTGGGTCCATGGCCTGGAAACTCCCCAGATCTTAATCCCATTGAGAACTTGTGGTCAATCATCAAGAGACGGGTGGACAAACAAAAACCAACAAATTCAGACAAAATTAAAGCATTGATTCTGCAAGAATGGACTGCTATCAGTCAGGATTTGGTCCAGAAGTTGATTGAGAGCATGCCAGGGAGAATTGCAGAGGTCCTAAAGAAGAAGGGTCAACACTGCAAATATTGACTTGCTGCATTAACCTATTCTAACTGTCAATATAAGCTTCTGTTACTCATAATATGAATGCAATTATATTTCTGTATGTGATAAAAACATCTGACAAACACACATAAAAACCAGAGGGCAGCAGATCATGTGAAAATATAATATTTGTGTCATTCTCAAAACTTTTGGCCATGACTGTAGAATCTTGACATTAGAAGATAGCGCTACCAACATTGATGCCCAATTAAAACAAGCTCAAGATGAGATTTACAACATAAAAAACTGTGAGAAACTAAACAACGTATGCATGTTGGGAATCCTGGAAGCCATCAAGCTGCACGACCTTTAAAAACTTTGTGAGGAAGATCTTCCAGGTGCCCTGAGGAATTGAATGGGAACTTCAGAATTTGCCCCGAAGCAACGTCAAACCCATCAGTCTAATTTGTTCTCTTTGGAGCTTACCACTGAACAGCTCAATAAACCTAGACAAGTGACCAAGAAGTCTTTTTGGATTACAATGCCAAGGTGGATGTTGTTGTTGGAACCCCAAAGCCCCCTAATATATTGAGGAAGCAGATTCTACTTTTTGAAGATTATTCTGCCGAAGTAGTGAGGCAGAGAAAACCATTTGCAGTGGTGTGTACTAGCTTAGTTATGCATAAGTATGTGGGCGAACCTCTAAAGATTAATTTAATATCTGATGGTTCTGTCCAAAGACTTAATTCAGGTCCATTAAGTTTGGCTTAAATTAGCAAGGTTTATGACACTGTCAGAGCTCTATCTAGCCCATTTCTAATTCTCTAAGGAAAACATGGCCAAAGTTATGTCAAAGTGAAAGTGATATGCATGCCTATGGGATATTGAATAGTGGATGCAAACTGCTAGTTTAACTATATACTGCACTGCCACCTTCTTTTACGAATTTTAAAATTTAAGTGCTCCAAAAATTACCCTCTTTTCGGAGATGGTGCATGCCTGTGTTTTTTTTATACAAACATGGCAGTTATATTCCAAAAAGCAATGGCTTCATAGAAAATGATCCAGTTTTGGGGACTTGTAAGTTTAACAGGCATGTTATTATGGAAAACAAATTGTGACTGTGCCTGGTTGAAAAGTGATGAAGAAGTAGGGACTTTCCAAAACATTGTGATGGTATTGGAAGAAGCAGTGCTGGGGCTGTGTTTTATTTTGTTGTTATTATGCCAACAGTGTGGCACTGGCAAGTGGAACTAACAACTGCCAAATTTGAAGAAGAATTTGTGGCACATAGTCTGACCGCCAGATGAAAAGTGAAGTGAAAAAGAATTTACTTTATAAAATAGCCACCAAAAATGATCCCTTTATGAGAGCAGATGCAGCACCAATGAGCATCAATTACAGAATTTCAATAAAAATTTTTGGCACTCTATCAGTGTGCCTGGCCTGCTAATTGAAAAAGCTAGAATTTTATGACCATGAGAACATCACTTGGGAGCTAGAAAATAACCTGGATTATACTATCAGTTATTCCAGTGATGGAGCAAATGCCACAGTAACATAGCACTGGCAGAGTAACAATTTACAGAATTAAAAAAAAAAAAAACAGTGGCACACAGTCAGTGTGCCTTCCAGTTGAACAGTGATAAAGAATTGACTTTATAAAAAAGCCATCAAAAATTATCACTTTATGGGAGCAGATGTTGATCCAAGGTGTGACCTTTTACAGAATTTCAAGAAAAAATTGTGGCACACAATCTTTGTCTGCCAGTTGAAAACTGATAAAGAATTCAGTCTAAAAAAAGTCATCAAAACATGATCCTTTCATAAGGAGACAGAGATGATAATGATAATGAACGATGACCATGTGGTAGGTGTGGATGTGACCTGCCTACAAAGAAGATTATGGGGAGAAGAAATAGGGTAGTCTTGCTCATTTTGCCTGCCAGTTGCACTGCCAATCTTATTTTGCCAAATGAGCTAGTGATGCCATTTAATGTGAGTATGGAGAGATGAAGTTCCTACATGTGTATCCGTTTGTCCGTGCTAATTTTCTGCTTTCAGATCTTGCACCTTGCCATGGATTTGTCATTTGGCAATGTAAAAAAAAATTTCCATATGGGAGATAACCGCACATAGATTCTGTCACCAACACCAGGAGCCATGGAAATGTATCTGCCAGTGACACCAAAACCCAAGCCTGTCTTAGACCCCAGGCAGATTTTTTGGATGTGGGGGCTGCACATTGGATAAAATTCTTACTATTACAGCTACCACTATCATCTTACTATGATGTCACCCTGTCCCCTTGACCCAGTTGCCAGGTCTTATCGGCAATAGAATCATCATCATCTTCTCCACTTTTTTTTGAGTCATCATGGCAATGGATTTCCTCTCTACCTTCACAATGCCCAACAGATTTCAATCTAGTGTCCCTACCAGCATGACTACCTGTATCTCAACTCCTGCTACAACTAACTGCACCACCTGCACCAGTCTTGTCTTCCAAAAAACTGTTTTGTCTTCTTATTCAACTCATCAAGAAAAGGAAGAAGAGGAATACTTGCGCGACGAGGAATATGTCTCTCAACACATGCCTCATGACTACTAGGGAATGACATTTATTTCAGTGAAGATAAAGAAGACATGGTTCACAGTGCAGAAAGATAGCATAGTAAATTACATGTTAAAACAACACAAAAGGAATAACACACAGAATCCTGACTCAACATTTGTGTTTAACTGCTTTCAGAAACTTCATCTTTATTCTCAGTACAGCCACACTACAAGTACTGGAGGGGCTGCTAAGTCCAGAAGTAGTGTTTCTATTTCCACCCACATTTTTATTGTTAGTATTAGTACTTGAACTGGCAGATGATCTAACAATAGCACAAGTGTTTCCACCTACAACTTTAGTCTGTTCCCAGCCCTGTTTTTTCCAACCATTTGATTTCACTTATACAATAGAGATTGTTGACAATTCTGAGAGTGTGTGCATTTTCTTTTTTTTTCTTTTTTTTTTTTTACAAAAAAAAACTCTTGTTGAAGAAAACTAGGGAATTAAATTTGATTTTGCCTTGAAAGGGCTAACCTGGCCAGTATTACACTATAACACACTTGAACTGGTTACCTGGTCAGTATTAGACTATAAAACACTGTTTTTCAGATTTGTTTTTTTCTTTTTTTTTTAGCAGGTACATATAGTACAACAGATAACTCTGACCCCATGGAATTCTGGGCCAATAGCACAGAACAGTAGAAGGAGCTGGACCAGTTTGCCATGGGAGTTTTTTCTTGTCTGGCTTCAAGTGTTATGGCCGAGAGAGTGTTCAGTGCTGCTGGTGACATTGTAACACTTAAAAGAATGAAACTGTCCATAGGCAGCGAAAAAAAAATTACTTTTATCAAAATAAATCAGGTATGGATCCGTGAGGATTTTCAAACACCTCCAGCTGATGCCGTCGAATACTGGTGTCACAATCTCCCTTTCTCACCATCTTCCATTTACTGTACTGCTGCTCATGCTGGCTGTTGCTACTCCTAAATAGCTACCACCACTGCCATCACTCAGTCAGACATATCCTGCAGCCTGGTCCATCATATTATGCTCTGCTACACTGCCACACATATTACCAATTTTTTTTTTTGGGAAAAGCCAATTATTCCTCACTTTTCAAGTGGCTCACAGTCACAAATTTGTCTTCCAAATAACAATAAGCCCATGTAGCACTTACAAGCCATCAAAACTGGCAAATGTTTCTATAAAACCATTGCTTTTTTTCAATATATCTGCCATGTGTGTCTAAAATCCACATGCAAGCACCTTTCCCTCAAAATTAGGGTAATTTTTGGATCATTTTAAATAATGCGTAAAAGTGAGTGTCATCGCAGGGGTTAAACTCAGAGTATGTATCCATTGCTTACCATGCGTTTTTCCATAGACACTTATGTCACTTTCACTTTGACATAAGTTTGGATATGTTAGCCTTAGAGAGCTAGAAATTCTATATATAGGTTCCTAGGAGACCTTTCTCTACTCTTTACACACTTTCAAATATTCATTTGTTATTCATCATTGCAGATCCATTTTCGAGTAAACTACTGTTTTTATTTATATGCAAATTAGGTTAAAGTGCTTTTGGAGCGTTTCTTATCCTTCCTGGTCTTCACTTTGCATTTCAGATTACCTCTGCTGTTGCCCAGATCCACACATCATTCTTTGATTGACAGCTCTACCCTGGGATAGCTGAGTGGCAATTAACAGAGGTAACCTACTTCACACAGGGAAGCCTGGGGAAAATAATAAACACCCCAAAAGCACGTTTCTCCTAATTTGCATATGAATAAAAGAGTGCTTTCTGCTAGCTTTAAAAAAATCAGCTAGAGGTAAAAATCTGCCTTCCATTAAAATGAATGAAAGGCAGAATTAAAGCAGAATTTGGAGTTGATTTTGAGGCAGAATCTATCTCAATCTCAGCTGCTAATTCAGCTTTGTGAGCATACCCTTACAGGTTTGCCTTGTAATATTATTGTAATAATAAGAAGTAAAATAACGCCTAATAGATATATCAGAATTACTATTTTAATTGCCAGGGGGCCACTTGATTTATTTTAAAGAATCGTATCAAAACCGGCTAAAATGTTTAGTGTTTTCCCATGAAGAAAGGTCTCTATTACAGTGCTGGCCAAAAGTATTGGCACCCCTGCAATTCTGTCAGATAATACTCAATTTCTTCCAGAAAATGATTGCAATCACAAATGCTTTGGTAATAATATCTTCATTTAATTTGTCTTCAATGGAAAACCACAAAAAGAATTGTCAAAAAGCCAAATTGGATATAATTCCACACCAAACATAAAAAAGGGGGTGGACAAAAGTATTGGCACCCTTTGAAAAATCATGTGATGCTTCTCTAATTTGTGTAATTAACAGCACCTGTTACTTACCTGTGGCACATAACAGGTGGTGGCAATAACTAAATCACACTTGCAGCCAGTTGAAATGGATTAAAGTTGACTCAACCTCTGTCCTGTGTCCTTGTGTGTACCACATTGAGCATGGAGAAAAGAAAGAAGACCAAAGAACTGTCTGAGGACTTGAGAAGCAAAATTGTGAGGAAGCATGAGCAATCTCACACTGGGTACAGGAGTCATCTTTTCACTCAAACACACTCCTAGAACAACTGGCAGGTTCATGGTCACTGGCAGCGCTACTCCACACGAAATATCTCTCTCTACCAAGACCCCCTCAAGTCCTCCCTGATAGTCCGGGACACAATCATGACCTGGATAGAGACTAGGAAAATCTATGGTCTGTCACATCTTATCTCTTACATATGCCTTCATGGAGTCATCCAGAATTCTCCCAGAGTAGCTCAGATAGAGCGTTCCTCACCTGGAGACAGAAGGGAATCTTGACATATGCACATCTACTCCATCTAGAGGAGGTGAGACTACAAATACAATATTCCCCCAACTCACTTTTTGAAGTATTTCCAAAACAGAGACTTTTGTTTTACATTGCCTGTGGGAGACCTGAAGGGAGGCGATTATTAACCCCATGGCCGGCTTGATTGATCCTGCACCAATACACCACACCCTTTCCTCGCTATATGCAACCATGAAATCTATCAAAGACTGCCTTGGTAGTTCAAAATTGTTTAGAAGCTGGGCCAAAGCCCTCTTGGGAGATGACCTTGCTGACAGAATGTTGGAGGGATGGGCGAGAGTCAAACAAGCTGTCTCTAGCGTATCTTGGAGGGAGTCCCATTATAGACTGCTGAACCGGGCAATCTATGCTTTACACCTCAGGAATTACTGAAGAATCATAGAGAGCCCTAGGTCACTCTGCTACGTCCTCCCTCTTCACATGTAGTTTAACTGTGCCATTGGGGCTGGCTGACTATAGTAAAGAAAGGAGGGGGTGGAGCATCCCAGGGGATGGGTGTTGGTTATTATCGCATGACTCATTCAATTCCAGCGCATGTAAGTACAATTATACACCCCAGACAACCCCTTTAAGTAACATGGATTTTCCTAGTCTGCCATAGGAAAGTGTTTTGGTTGAATTCTCAATTACTTTGGAATAGATGAGCATGGTTTTTGGTAGTAGTAGTTTAAAGAAGTCACCAAGCTTAACAGTGGACATCCCTCTCCCCAACTTTTATCTGACTAGACTACAAAAGCTGCTGTCTGATTTTATCTGTGAGAGGAAAAGGTCAAGGGTACATTTTCAGGTTATGACCAGACCATGGTTTAAAGGATAGTGTTCCTGACATTAAGAAGTATTACGCTACGACTGTCCTGGAGCAGTTGATAGTCTGGTGGGGCAGAACCTCCAACCGCCGTTGGGTGGAGGTTGAGGAGTTCCTGATGGGACTTACGTCCATATGCCTTCTGCGCCCTAAGGTGTTCGGTCCTCCCTACACTCAGACTCCCTTATTAAGCATAAAGGCCTCTGTCTGGGCGTGGCATTATTTAACTCTGCATATCTCTACTGCTGAATTGGCTCCCTTGTTAGAATTGCCATTGGGTTACTTGACCTCACTCTTACCCCATCTGAGCCTGAACCGGTGGGCAGACGCCGGTCTTCAAAGGGTTAACCAGTTTTATGTAGGGGGTCACCTAAAATCATTTACTATGTTGAGAGAGGAATTCCAGATTCCTCAGAGGAACTTCTATAGATATCTACAAATCAGACATCTCCTCCAATCCAATGTGGCCTTGGACACCATGTTCCCTAGACTAGCCCTCCGGTTTTGACGGTCGCCTGCTCCTACTAAAGGTGGCTCTTTGGCCTTTTATAGATTCCTCTCTGTCCCATCGGAGCAGGTCAAGCCCTTCTGCTTGATCCGTTGGGAGTCTGACCTTGCCAGGTCTATCTCCCTCCAGGAATGGTATGGGGCCACTGGATTTGTCAGACAAGTGTCGAGGGGTGCTGCACACTGGGAGACGGCATGTAAAGTATCCCTCCGCTGGTACTGGACTCCTAACCAATTGGCACATATGGACCCTTCCTGTTCGAATCTGTGCTGGAGGGGTTGTGGTAGGCTGGGTACCCTTATACACATGTGGTGGGACTGCCCCCCTGTTCTGGCCTTTTGGACTGCCACTTTCCGGTTCATGTCTTCCTTGGCGGGCATAGAAGTCCCGTTGTCACCAGGCCTAGCACTCTGTTTTCTGGCCGTAGATTCCTTCCCAAGTGGGCAATATTGTAATGGTGACTAACAATACTACATGGAAGCAGAGGCAGAAAAACTGTTGAGTGATGCTAACACATATACTATATTGTCACAGGATCACACAAAGAACTTTTTAAAAAAATTGTGGTTATTATTGAGGAGGAATGTAGGTAATGGTATGTTGTCCATAACAATGGCAGAAAAAATTACTGCCCTTATACCCAGTCAAGTCTAACAGGGACAAAGGTGTATAAAGGAAGCACTTTCCCACCATACTCTGGCTTTAGTTCACACTTTGCGGTTTCTAACTCTCCAGGCTATTTGTTCCTTTTTGTTGCTGCACCTGGTTTAGCCCATAAGGCCTAACTAGTCCAACTGTGAGCTATCCACAGCCTATCCCTGACTGCCTCTGCCTATTTCGGGCAAAACAGGAGAGGAAGTGTATTGTAAGGGAATTGCTCAAGGAGCGATTGCCCAGTAGCTGCTGGTGAACCCTGGGGAGAGGGGCACAACAAGACAGTGAACCCTAAGCTGAACCTCCCACTGTTCCTGGCTACTTGCCTGATCTGTCCTAGGTGACAGCCAACAACTGGTTGACAGTCCCTTCTTAATATAAGTGACAACACAGAACGCAGACAGGACAAACAACAACAAAAGGGATGTCAGCTAGCCAAGGGGTCGGTAACAATCAAGCAATGCAGTACAGAATTAAAATCCAAGAGAATAGTCAAAGGTAAGCCAGAGGTCAGGAATAAGAATACAGGTAACAAAATAGCAAGGAGTAATAGCCAGTACGCACGAGGCAATAGCAAGCCCAATGTGAATGTGAGCAATCAATAAATAGGAAGGAAGAATCCGCCCCAGACTTGAAAGGAGGATAGGCTGTCAATCACAGGCTAAAATTAACTATTAGTGGAGCAGAGGGAAACGAAGGTAAAGGAGATGGGTGTGGTGGAAAATCAATTCAGGAGGTGAGGGAATAGGACAGTATTCAGACAATACAAGAAAAACCCAAAGGAAAGAATCACAGCCGGACCCGCCTCCTGCGCTGCAACATGCGGCCGGATGGCGCAGAAGATCGAACGGGTGCGGATGTAACAGTACCCCCTTATTATGAGGGGCCACCGGATTCTCATCAGACAAACCAGGTTTAGAAGGGTTCTGCTGATGAAACAGCCTAATGAGGCGTGGCGCATGAAGGTCCTTGCCAGGGACCCACGTCCACTCCTCAGGGCCATAACCCTTCCAATATACCAGGTACTGGACGGAGTTCCGTGCCCAACGGGAATCTAGAATTTTTTCGACCTCATATTCTAGTTTCCCCTGAATTATCACAGGCTCGGGTGGAATGGATGGAGGAATGACAGGCGTAATGTACTTTTTCAAAAGAGATTTATGAAACACGTGAATGCAGAAAGACTTAGTTTAAATGACACCGGATTAATAACATCAATGATGGTGTACGGCCCAATGTAACGCGGAGCAAATTTTGCAGATGAAACCCTAAGGCACAAATTTTTTGTGGACAGCCAAACCTGATTTCCCACCTTGTAATCAGGACCCGGTAAGTGTCTCTTATTTGCCTGACTTTTTTGATTTTCTTAGGCTTTTACCAGGTTCTGCAGAGCCTGGACCCATACTGTGCACAGTCGTCAATAAGTCTGTTCAGCGGTAGGATTTATAGATTCAGTGCTAAGAAAAGACGAGTACCTAGGGTTGAAACCATAGTTCCCGTAAAATGGAGACATCTTAGTGGTGGAGTTCCTTCTATTATTTATTGCAAACTCCGCCAACGGAAAGAACTTCCTCCACTGTTCCTGGGCATCAGACACAAAACACTTCAGGGTATTGTTCAAGAGACTGGTTGAGTCTCTCCATCTGTCCATTGGTCTCCGGATGGAATGTGGAAGAAAAAGACAAAGAGACCGCCAGACAACCACAAAATTTCCTCCAAAACCTGGAAACAAATTGTATTCCCTGATCAGACACAATATTCTCTGGTACCCCATGCAAACAAAGTATATGGTTAATGAACAGAGAGGCTAAGTGTCGAGCACTAGGAAGCTTTTTCAGCGGTATGAAATGGCACATTTTAGAGAATCTATCAACCACCACCCATATCTTCCCTTGAGAAACAGGCAGATCTGTAATGAAGTCCATTGAAAGATGGGACCATGGTTTTTTAGGTATAGGAAGAGGATGAAGAAAGCCCTCTAGTAACATTCTAGGTATCTTCATACTAGCACATACCTCACAGGCTGAGACAAACTCATGTACATCTCAAGAACAACTAGGACACCAGTATGAGTGAGAGAGCAGATATTTGGTACCAGTGATGCCAGGATGTCCTGCTAAAGAGGCACAGTGAATTTCTTCCAACACATGGAGACAAAGGTTGGGGGTAAAAATAATTTCCCAGTGGGAGTATTTCTGGGAGCAAGATCTTGCGAATTAACCACAGACATGACAAGATCAGGATTTATAGTGGCAACTACCACTTCAGGGTCCAGGATTTTTTCCGGGACATTTCCTGGAGCATCACTGGCACAAAAACTGCGAGAAAGAGCATCAGCTCGCACGTTTTTAGTACCTGGACGGTAGGTTACAACAAAGTTAAAATGTATGAAGAACAAGGCCCAGAGAGCCTGCCTAGGAGATAAGTCGCTTAGCCCCATCCAAATACAATAGATTCTTATGATCAGTAATGACTGTGATTTTATTCTTAGCCCCTTCGAGGAAGCGTCTCCATTCTTCGAACGCCCATTCGATTTCGCGATTAACCACGTCATAATTGTGCTCTGCAGGGGAGAACTTCCTCGAGAAAAAGGCCACAGGTCGCAAATGTGTGAGGGTCTCTGGGCTCTGTGACAACTTCACCAACCCCCACTTCTGAAGCATCAACCTCCACAATAAATGGTTGATCCAAGTCTGGTGGTACTAAGACAGGAGCTTCATCAAAATATGTCTTAAGTTGCTCAAAATCCTGTTCAGCCTCAAGAGTCCAGTTGGTCAAATCGGCACCTTTCTTAGTGAGATCCATCAATGGCTTAGCAATGATAGAGAAATTTTTGATACATTTCTGATAATAATTGGAAAAGCCCAGGAAGCGTTGTAGTGCCTTAAGACTAGAAGGGCGTTCCCAATTTTTTATAGCTGTGACCTTGAGTGGATCCATATGAAAAGATTCAGCGGTAATGATATAACCCAGGAAAGTGACTCTTTGGACTCCGAACAGGCATTTGGACAGTTTGGAAAAAAGATTATTTTGGTGTAACCGCAGCAAAACATTCCTAACGTCTTCAACATGTGTAGCCCAATCCGGAGAGAAAACCAGGATATCATCCAGATAGACAACCACATAACGGCCGAGCAGGTCTCTGAATACATCATTGATAAAATGTTGGAAAACCGCTGGTGCATTACACAACCCAAAGAACATAACCAGATACTCAAAGTGACCCTCCGAGGTGTTAAATGCAATTTTCCACTCATGTCCCTCCCTGATCCGGATCAGATTGTAGGCCCCCGGAGATCAATCTTGGAAAACCAACGGGCACCAACAATCTGATTGAAGAGATCATGAATCAGTGGAAAAGGGTACTGGTTCCTGACAGTAGTCTTATTTAGTTCAAGGTAATCTATGCATGGACACAATTCCCATCTTTTTTATCAACAAAAAAGAAACCATGTACCATGGGAGAATTAGATGGCCGAATATGCCCTTTCAAGAAACTATCATGAATATACTCCTGCATAGCCACACATTCAGGAGCTCATAGATTGAAGAGCCTTCCCCTGGGAAATTTGGAATCAGGAAGGAGATCAATACCACAGTCATAAGGTCTATGCTGGGGTAAGCTGTCAGCAGATTTTTGATCAAACACATCCATAAAATCAGACAAAAAGTCAGGTAAGCGCGTTTTCTCAGCGACACAATCTGATATATGCAAGGCTATACAATGGGAAGAACACTGATCCCTCCATTTCAACAACTCACTACTAGACCAATCAAAAATGGGGTTATGGAGGACTAACCAGGGAAGGCCCAAAATCATATCTGAAGCAAGACCCTCCATAACCAGAAAACTTATGACCTCTGAATGAATAGAGCCCACTTGAAGACTGATTAGGGGGGTCCTGTATCAGACTCCACCCCTGGCCAATGGGGTAGAACCTGTTCCAGTAACTGACAATGGAGTGTATAACAATAACAGATCTAAACCCAAGGCAGAAATAAATGACAAATTAACAAAATTAGCCCCAGCTCCCGAATCTACAAGAGCCTGGCCAGATACAGACTTGTCCTCATAGGACAGAGATACTGGTAGCATCACCTTATGGTAACTTTCAGAAGGTACCTGATTGCCTGAGTGGATCTTCCGAATGCCACTCAGGCACTGAAGTTTTTCCGCCAGTGTTCTGGGTTTTAAGGAGCAGTCTTGGATGAGATGACTATCCTTGGCATCCAGCACTCCCAGCTGCATAGGTTCATCACCAGTGATGGCAGAAGGGAAGACAGACTTCATATGAGAGAGAGAGAAAGACAAACAGAGAATTGAGAGGAATCAGGCCTTACTCTCTCCTTGCGTCTGTCCCGGAGCCTCTGGCCAATGCGAACAGCTAAGGCCATGGTTTGCTCTAAGGTAGGAGGATCTGGGTGACCCACCCAAACATCCTTCACTGAATCATTAAGACCCTGTTTAAAAAGAGCCCACAAAGCTGAGTCACACCAACCTGCCATTATGCTAGGGCAACGAAGGAGTGGCTTCGTAAGAATCATTTCAAGGTCCTGGAGTGGCCTAGCCAGCCTCCAGATCTCAACCCCATAGAAAACCTTTGGAGGGAGTTGAACGTCCGTGTTGCCCAGCGACGGCCCCTTAACATCACTGCTTTAGAGGAGATCTGCATGGAGGAATGGGCCAACATACCAGCAACAGTGTGTGCTAACCTTGTGAAGACTTACAGAAAACATTTGACCTCTATCATTGCCAACAAAGGATATATAACAAAGTATTAAAATGAACTTTTGTTATTGACCAAATACTTATTTTCCATCATAATTTGCTAATACATTCTTAAAAAATCAGACAATGTGATTTTCTGGATTTGTTTTCTCATTTTGTCTCTCATAGTTGAGGTCTACCGATGATGTCAATTACAGGCCTCTCTCATCTTTTTAAGTGGGAGAACTTGCACAATTGGTGGCTGACTAAATACTTTTTTCCGCCACTGTACTGTTTGGGCACACAGCAGGGTTTTGTAGTGAAAAAGCACTGGTTGGCTTTTGGAGCACAGATTTATATTGTGTAGTTTTTTGATTACATGCCAATTTTGTACAGCCCCTGAAGTACCCCCAATAAAGTGGAATCCCCTTACATGTGACATCAATTTGGAAACTATAACCCTCAAGGAATTTAAGGGGTGCAGTGATCTATTTTACTCCTTGATTATTGAATTAAAAGGATTTTCGAATGAACATAACCATATATAAATTTGTAGACAATAAAAAGTTAAACATTTTTGCAAATACAAATAATAAAAATATTGCAGCGTTTTAACCCCTAAAAGACGCAGGGTAGTTTGTACATTAATGTTCAGCAACTTTTTAAATATTTTCTCTCTCTGTCTTCCAAAATTCATAACTTTTTTATTTTTCTGTCGATATAGTTATGTGAGGGCTTATTCTTTGTGTGATGAGTTGTACTTTCTTTTGCCATCATTGTGGGGAACATATAATGTTTTCATTAGCTTTTATTTATGTTTTTTGGGGGGCCCATGTGAAATAACACACAATTCTATTATAATTTTTTGCATTTTCTTTTTACAGCATTCAAAAAGGACATGGCAACTTTGTCCGGCAGGTCATTACGATTGTGGCAATACTATATTTATATTGTTTTTTATTACGATTTACCACTTTTACAAATAAAACGTCACTTTTTGAAAATGAACGATTTTCCTGGGGTTGCCGTTTTCTGACACCTATAACTTTTTTACTGTGCTGTTGATGGAGATATGTCAGGGCTCTTTATTTGTGAGACAAGATGTACTTTCTATTTGTACCAATGTTTGGTATGTATATCTTTTTGATCATTTTTTATTGTTATTTTTTGAGGAAAGAAAAGTGACCAAAATACGTTAATTTGCGCATTGTGGTTTTATTGTTTTTACTGCGTTCACCAAGCGGGATAAATAATGTTATTTTTGGATAGTGGGCACTTATACGCATGTAGGGATATCTAACATGTTTGTTTATTTATTTTTTTTACATGATATATTTTTGCAATTTTAAGGTGGTTTTTTTTTTTACTTTTTATTTATTAGTGTGTATTGTAAACTATGTGTGTTTTTTTTTCACTTTTTACATGTCCCACAAGGGGACTTGAAGCTGGGATCTCAGATCCCCAGTGCAATGTCCTTCAATACATAGTATTGTACAACATCGCACATTGGTTCCTATGGGAACAATGCATAGGCAGTCAAGAGGCTGTAACACGGCCTCCTGGCTGCCATGGAAACCCGTCAGGACCCGCAGGTGACCGGGGGGGGCATCTTGCCCCTGGACCCCCTGGATGCCGTGATTGCTATTGATCATAGCATCATTTTATTGGGGGAAAAAAATAGTTTTATTGAAAGTGCATCCTAATGTTAATAAAATTTGTGAAACAGTTGTCGGATCAAAATGCTCTATGATACTACTTGAAAAGTTGCTTGTTTAGTTTCTAATATTGGGTCATTTAATGGGGGTTTTCACTGTTTTGGTATCTCAAGGGCTCTGCAATGCATTGAAAACAATTCAAGCAAAGTCTGCCCTTCAGAAGCCTAGTTGCGATGCTTTCCTTTGGCATCCTACTGGATGAACAGCACTTTACATTACATTAATCCTTATAGGGTTAACAAATTTCTCAAATCCTGTTTTGAATTATTCGACAGGTGCAGGTTTGAAAATTGGTTGATTTATGCTTGATTTATATGGGCCTTTAACACCCCATTCAGAATTCAAGTGGTCCCTAAAAATGGGTTAGGGAAATTTTCTTATAAAGTTGGAAATGCCTTCTAATGCCCGAAATAAATTCAAGAAAAATTAAAAGATTATGCTAGCCTAAATCAGAGATGTAGAAAATAATATCTATAAACTAATTTTGGTGTTATAACAGTTTTTTTGGAAAGCAGAGCATTTAACATTTTCAAAATTTTTACCAAATTTCCTATTTTTCATAGCTATATGCAAAAAATATCGACCGTTTACCGCTATCATGAAGTACACTGTGTCACAAAAAAAACTATCTCAAAACCACTTGAATACGTTACAATGGTATTATCATGTAAAGTGACAATTTTTAAATTTAGAAAAATTTGGCTTTGTCCTTTAGGTGTTTGTGTTAGGCCATATCCTTAATAATTCAGTGCTGGGGCCTCAGCAGTAAGAGGGAGATACACAGTGTACAGAACGCAGTTATAACTACACTCAGTTCTAGGGCTTCTTCAGATGACTAGAGCACTCTTTTTACTCACTACTTGGATGATGTACATCACCAGTTGCTGTGGGACATCTTTAAATCTTCACTTATTGCATTGGTAACATTTTTAATTACTGTAGTGATGGATAAACCCTAATTGACCAATAGGGACACAAGTCAACTGGATTTCTTACTTTGAGCTGTTTCCACCACGGGTACTTTATGCTCATTATTATGGCATTAGGCATATTATATTTTAGAAAGAATATTGATTATAATAAGCTTATAGCATATAATAACAAGCACTTTATTTGAAAACATTAATGTCCCCTTTTATGTCTTTTCCCCATTCCGTCCATCTCTATGTTTTTCACTTTTCAAACATTTTGTCACATATTCACACTATGTAGTTTGATTAGTGTCTTATGGCCAGGCCATTGTCCCACTAGACTTGCAACCATATTGGGTTATCCAACTTTTTAAAATTTGTTACCTGTCCTTAAGATAAGCCATCAATTTTAGATCTCTGGCAGTCCAACTCTCGGCATCTCTGACAATCAACTCTCCATTGTTTACACTCTGTGCCAGCTAGAAACATACAGTTAGGTCCATAAATATTTGGACATAGACAACATTTTTCTAATTTTGGTTCCATACATTCAGAGGCGTAGCTAGCGGGGTGGGGGTGGGGGGGAGGGGGCAGCTGCCCCGGGCCCACTGACTCTGTTTGGCCCACCCCAGGACCGCCATTAATATATCCTTTATTTCTAACCAGATCGGTGTCTGCAGACACCAATCTAGTTAAAACATATCCTGCAACTTAACAGTATTGTAAACTGCAAGCCAATACAGGCCTGCGGTTTACAAGACCCGAGACCACAGACAGATGTCTGCTTCTCAGCACAGGCAGCACAATGACATCACATCGCGCCTCCTGAGCTGAGACACAGACGTTCTATGGGTGGACTGGGAGGAAGCAACAGCGGTTCCATTCATCAGGATCGCTGGTAGGTGAGTAGAATTTTTTTTTTTTTTTTTTAGTGCAGTTGTGGGTATATTAATAGTATAAGGGGTGGTTAGGAGGGGGAATATAACTATAAAGGGAGGATTCTTTAGGGCTCATTATGATGATGTGGGGGTCATTTATATAAAGGTTATTATGGGGTATTATGAATACAAGGGGGAGGTTATTTATATAAGGGGCCATTAGGGGCCATCATTTACTGTATATTAGGAGGCGTTATGAACATAAGGGGGTGGTCATTTATATAAGAGGCCATTAGGGGTGCAGTATTTATGTCAGGGGGAATCAGGGGCATAATATGAGAGGTCAATTAATTTAAATTCAATCAGTTTTATTAAGTTTGCAAAGATTATATAACAGCACATACAAGAAAGATACTAGCATATATTCAAGTCGAGTAACTATAGGTTACAATATATATATACTGATCAATGGAACGACGTGCAAAGGATTATATTCTACTACTTGGAAGATAAAAAGTCTCTTGACCAATGTACTGGAATTAAGGCTGATGTAGAGTAACCTAGATTAACAAAAAACATTAGAAATAGTAACATTAATGTGATACTACAGAAAAAGGTTCAGGGCTGGGATAGATAAGGACAGTCTTACAATGGTTGGGTGTGGGCATTTAGTGTCCATGGAAGCCAGTTCCTCTCAAACTTGCTGTCTCCAAAGACTCCATGGGAGAGGATCTTTTCATGTTGGTAGGTCTGTTCCACCATTTTCTCCAAATCTCTCCGAGACGGAATGTTAGCTGATTTCCAGTTCCGTAAAAGAGCCAATGTTGCTGCTAGTAAGGCATGACCAATCATCACTCTATAGGCTGTCGGGAAGGAATCAATCTGCAGGAATAGTAAGGCCAAGGCTGGGGAGGGAGGAATAGAGAATCCAACCAAGGATGAGATCCATCGGAAAACGTCTTGCCAGTATAGCTCCAGCTGAGGGCATGTCCACAGTATATGGAATAGAGACCCTTTCTCGCCGCATCCTCTCCAACAAGCGTCCGAGGCCTGTGGGTACATTCAGTGGAGTCGCTCCGGGGTATAGTACCAGTGTAGGAGAATTTTGGTGGTGGTTTCATAGTGGGTCACGCACCTGAAGGTCTTCTTAGTAAAAGCCAAAGCTTTCTGCCATTGCAAGGTCGAATATGTTCGTTTGAATTGAACTTCCCAGCTAAGCAGTGGTGTTGATTTGATCAAATGGTCCTTGGAACCCATGGTGTTGTAGATAGAGCTGAGAGTTTTTGTAGAGGGATTCGGAGTTTTGAGAAGATCCAATAAAGATTTATTGTAGGTCACCTGTTTATTGTGATTGAAGTATAGAAAGTGTTTGACTCTCAGATAAGGAAAGAGGCAGTTAGAGGGTAAGGAGAAGGTAGATTGCAGAGACTGAAATGGGATTATCGAGTCTGCACTCCATATCTGTGAGATGGAAATAATGCCGCATGCTCTCCACTGAGACAAGTCCAGGTCTAGGATTGCTTGTTCCAATAATTCAATCGGGGCTTGTGTGATGCTTAATATCTGTTTCTTGCCTGTCGCATGGTGAGTGTGGCGCCATCTGTCCGTGAGGTGTTGTAGAATAGGGGACGGGAGAAAGAGCGCCTCCTCCGTCAAAAGTGAATAAATGAGCCAAGATTTGAGATTGTGCTGTGGTATCATATGGGACTCAAGATGTATCTAGGATTTAAGAGTATTGTTGTGCCACCAGTCCTTTAAAGTAGAAAGATGGGCGGCTACGTAGTAATCGAAGATGTTTGGCCCTCCTATGCATCCTACACCCCGCTTCCTGTATAAGATAGAGGACGGAAGTCTTGGTTTTTTAGAATTCCAGATGAACTTATTGAGTATAGTGTTGATCTTTTGAAGGAATACGAGGGGAGGTGCTACAGGGATAGTTCTAAATAAATATAGTAGTTTTGGGAGTAGTATCATTTGAAATGCAGAAATTCTTCCTAACCATGACAGGTTATATTTTGCGTAGGCCTGAATTTCCTTCTCTAAACCAATCAGTCGGGGGGTATAATTGACTTTGGACACCAGTGCAATGGAGGGAGTGATCTTGATCCCCAAATAATCCAATTCAGTTGATCTTCAAGCATAAGGAAAGTTTATGTTTATGTTTAGAGGAAGTATTTGTGTTTTAGATTCATTAATTTTGTAGAAGGAGAGGGCTCCATATTGTTTAAGAATTTCGATAGCCGCTGGTAAAGATGTTTCTGGCTGAGTTAGAGATAGTATGATGTCATCCGCGTATAGGGAGATAAGATGAGAAGAGTCTGCCACTTTCACTCCCTGCACTCTCTCATTTTGCCTCAGGGTCTGTGCTAAAGGTTCCATGGTGAGTATGAATATCAGTGGGGAAAGAGGGCATCCCTGTCTTGTTCCATTTCTGATGTTAAAGCTGTCTGATAGCGTATTATTAGCAAATACCCTAGCCGACGGAGAAGAATAGAGATTCGAAATAGCGTTGAGAATAGGGCCAGAAAATCTCAATTTCTGTAGGACTGAGAAGGCGAATGTCCAATTTATCCTGTCAAACGCCTTCTCGGCGTCTAGGGCGACCATGAGGGATGGAATCTTTCTGCGCTCCAATAGTTCCACCAGATGGAGAACACGCCTGGTGTTGTCTGGGGCTTGACGACCTTTCACAAAGCCCACTTGATCTATGCCAACTAGGCCTGGAAGGATAGGAGCCAGACGAGATGCCAGTATCTTTGCGTATAGTTTAAGGTCCGAATTCAATAACGAAATTGGTCTGAAGTTTTGTGGGACATCGGCTGTTTTGCCAGGTTTGGGAAGAGTGACAATCAGCACTGCTAGAGACTCATGCGGAAGCGGTGCGCCAGACATAGCATGGTTAAGGAACTTTAGAAGAGATGGAGCAAGTGCTTGTTGAAAGTGTTGTAGGTATTCATTGGAGAAACCGTCTGGTCCTGGGGATTTACCCTTAGGTAAAGACTTTATGGTGTTCATCACCTCTGTGAGAGTGATAGGCGCGTTTAATCCCACAAGATGATCGTCTGTAAGACTTGGTAGTGTAACGTCGTTTAGGAAACTAGACACCAAGGTGGCGTGATCTGTTGGGAGAGGGGTATGTTCCTGTAAATTGTAGAGTCGCGCGTAGTAATCCTTGAAAGAGTTGGCAATGTCTCTAGGGTCTGTGAAATGCATTCCGGTAAAAGGATGTTTAATGTATGGGATCCTTGATTTGATTGTTCTAGCTCGTAGTTGTCTTGCTAATAATCTACCAGCCTTGTTGCTTTGGGAGTAAAAATGAGCTTTGGATTTTTTCAGAGCTTTTTCATAGTCTTGTAGAAGGAGAAGACGTAGATGTTGTCTGGCTTGAAAGAGTTGTTCAGAAGTGGCCGAGTTAGGATTGGCTTTGTTTTTAACTTCCAGGGTACAGAGTGTTGACAATGCAGCATTGACTTTTTCCTGACGTTCCTGCTTGTTTCTATGTGCAATTTTTATAAGGGTACCACGGATGTATGTAGAGGAGGAATTATTCTGGAAGTAATCCTTGAGGTCTTTTTCTATCATTGGACAGTAGTTAGGATGGCTTAGGAGGTACGTGTTATTTCTCCATAATCTAGTGGCAGAGGGTGAAATCTTCTCTATTGTAAGAGTGATGGCTGCGTGATCGGACCAGGTGATTGATTCAATTGTTGATTGTTTCGAGCTCATGAGGGTATGGAAGTCTGCCAAGAACATGTCAATGCGGGAGTAGGAGCTGTGAGCTGCTGAGAAATATGTATAATCCCTTTCAACCGCATGTTGCGCTCTCCAGATATCGTAGAGATTTCCATTGAACTGAAATCGGTATAGGCAGGAGGAGTCGTCTCTGCAAGTGTTGGTCGAATCCATAGGGGGGTCCATTATGTTATTGAAGTCGCCACAGATGATTAATGCACCTTGTTGGATATCTCTAAGTTGTCTTTGGACTTTGTGGAGAAATGCCAGAATCTTACGATGTGGAGCGTAGATATTAACTATGGTGTAAGGAACGTTGTTGATAAGACCTACAATTATGAGGAATCTGCCTTGGGGGTCTGCCCTTTGCGTCAGCAGTGAGAATGCCAGTGTATCCCTGAAAGCGACAAGGACTCCGCGTTTCTTCGATCGATAATGGGCATGGTATATTGCCGGGAAGGAGGGGTGCTTTAGTCTGAAAGCGTCTTTTTGTACGAGGTGGGTTTCTTGGGCGCAGAATATATCTGCGGATAGTGAGACAGCTTCTTTCCAAAAGTAAGAGCGCTTCCGTGGACTGTTTAGGCCTTGGACATTAAGAGATGCCAGTTTGAGCACCATGTTGCCACTTTAGGGTAAAGATATCAAGAGTATAGTGGAGTCAGCAGAGGAAGGGGGTGTAGTATCACAAGTAGTGTGGTCAATTAAACAAAATATAGAAACGAATATTTCAGAGACAGATACAGGTTCACTGTATGGTTTTGGAGGGTCTTGTTCAGAGACTAGCCGGATAAGTTGTCAAAACAAGGGGAGGTATGCACCATATTAGAAGAGTGGTAGCCCTCTTGGAACATCAATTGCGACTTGGAGGAGATTGACGTCCAGAATCTGGACGGGAAGTAGGATTATCTGCATCTTGGGGGAGAGATATTGACATCTTCCATGTCAATAGCAACGCCGTTCCCTGCTTTAAGTCGCGAATAGTGAAGGTGGTCCCGTCTTTAATAATAAGCAGCTTCACAGGAAACCCCCATCTGTATTGGATTTTATTCCGGCGAAGCGCTGTTGTAACCGGGAGCAAGCTCTCTGCGAAGGCGGAGAGTTGTTGCTGAGAGATCTGAGTAAAGTTGTATATCTTGAAATTTGGGGGGCCAGGTTGACAGTTTGCGAGCGGCGTCTAGCAGTTTTTCCTTTACATGGTAGAAGTGGAATCTTGCCAACACATCTCTCGGATCATTGTCTCCTAGATGTCTAGGTCGAGGGAGTCTGTGTACTCTATCGATGATGGTTTCTATTGTTGGAGTATCAGGCAGTAGGAGTTTGACATATTCTTGCAAGTAGGGGAGCAGCTCAGATGGTAAGACTTGTTCAGATATGCCTCTAAATTTTATGTTGTTTCTTCGGGAACGGTCCTCCATATCAGCCAATTTCGCCTTAAGGCCCTCGACGTATTCCGCTATATCGTTGTGAACGTCGATGATTTTGTTGTGTGACGTAGCTAAGCCACCCATCTTGGTTTCGATGTGAGTTACCTGTCCGTCTAGAGCCTTAACGGATGATTGAATTGGTTGAAGTAGTTGTGACATGTCCGTTTGAAGGGAACTACGGAGAGCCAAGAGCATTTCTTTTAAGGTATGTTCAGAAGCCGGACCATTAGTAGTTTGGAAGTTATCCAGGTCAGTTGTTGGGAGTAGTGAAGGAGCGTTAGGAGAAGTCTGATCTTCGGAGAGGTCTAAGTCTCCAGAGAGTTCTATACGTGGTCTTTGCTTGATCGGGCTTGTGCTTGGAGATAGTGGGTAGCGTGAGGGTGGATTTTGCTCCGCAGAGGGTTGAGATGAGGCACTGGGGCATTTTTGTGCCACCACGCGTATGTCTTCAGGAGTTGGATGAAAATATAGACCTCGGCGCCGCCATGATGGTTACTGCAGACATGGGTGTTGGTGGTGTGAGCTCTACATGGTCCGAGTACAAAGTGCCTGGGTCTCCCTCTCCACTACGGTCCCAATCAAAATAGTTAGTTAGATTATTGTCCGGTCGTCTTATAGATTTCCTACCTTTCACCATAGTGCCAGTTATGAGTATCCTACAAGAAGCGTCTCGGAGGGAGATATTCCAATACAGGCTGGTAGTCGCTGAGTGTTGCTAGAAGGTGCACTTAATCCCCAGAGTTAAGTCACCATAGTGTAAGGAGGAGGGTACCACTGAGAAATCGTTGTAGGGGATGCAGACTGCAGCTTACTGATACTATAGACAGGAAGTTATAATGCTAGACCCAGTTTCGGCCTAGATGCATGCAGGGTGCAATGAGGATGGAGGTCCATGCAGGGCCCATTCCTCGCTGACCAGCAGCAGAGGAAACGGTTTCCCGTTTTGCGATGTTTGCGGAGCTGCAGATGTGCGTACTACACACCTGGTTGGGGTATAGAGGAGGCCCCTTGTTATGTTCGGCAGGGAGAAGCGAGGATTCCCCCAGATGCTGGAGTAGGGTCTCCGCACTCCTTTCTCCTCGCGTCGGTGATACACCCCCCACCCGGGCGTCACTCCAGGGGGGGCTGGGATACGAGAAGCCGCCCGCAGACACAGCAAAGTTACCTCCGCTTGTGGTAAGGTCTCCCGTATCCCGGGATTCACCAGCAAGGCCCCAAGATGGCAGCCTCCGCCCCGGACGGACCGTCAATGCTCTGTCCCACGTAGCACTCAGTGCCAACCAGAGCCACCGCCGAGCCAGATGACCGTGTCCCCGGACCGGGAGTACCAGCAGGAGCGTTGGAGGCGGGTAAAGGCAGCGGGGATCCAACGTGGCCGCGTCCGACGGCCGCGCGTGCAGGTAAGATGGCGGGTGAAGAGGGGAGGTATGGATAGGCCTCAGCCCCAGATTGCCGTTGTAGTGGCTGCAGATAGGAGCGATACACCCAAAATCTACTGACTGGGGCACGGGGGAATGCCCCTGGGTGTGTGTGGGTCCGAGATGGGTGAGATTCTCGTGGTTGGAAGGAGATAGCAACAGGGTCCAGCAGGAGCTTTGGGATACACGTCCTGTCATTGCTCCGGCTAGCCACGCCCCAGGTCAATTAATTTAATTAAGTTGGCACTTGGGCTTTATTAAGACTAAGGCCCCACGTAGCGGGCTGCAGCAAAAAAAGCGCCACAGGAAAAACCGTGGCGGTAACATTGTGTTTTTATCCCACAGCGCTTTTCACAGAAGGTCTGCAGAGGTTTTCCCTGTGGACTTTCTGTTTTCAATAACCTATATGTGTTTCTGTAGGTATAATTGACATGCTGCAATTTCCAAAACCGCAACGGTTTTGGAAATCGCAGTGCGTCTGCTGCACGTATTTTTCCGCAATGTCTGGATGGGATTTGCTAGAATGCCGCGTTTTTTTTCAGTGGGTTTTCACCACATGGGGCCCCCATCCCCACTTTGCAGTACAATATGTGCAGTGGATACGCTGCGATTTCCAAAACAGTCGCAGTTTTAGAAATCACAGAATGTCAATTATACCTACAGAAACGCTGGCAGTTTCCCTATAGATATGATTGAAGCAGAAAGTCCGCAGAGGAAATGTCTGCGAACTTTCTGTACATAGCGCTGCAGGAAGAACCACGATGCGTCGCCGCCGCGGTTTTTCCTACCAGTTCTTTTTGCTGCTGGACGCCATGTTTTCCAGCTCATTTTTATTGATGATCTATCCTCAGAATAAAACATCAATAAGAGATAAGTGAATCCCCACTGATCAGCTGTAAGAAGGGGCCATGGCGCCTGTTTATATCTCATGCTGTCTGTTTATATTGACCGTGTGATGTAATTATAGTCTTGTCACATAGATGTGTGTTAAAGAGCTGGGTATTACTAATAATTAATATTATATTAATTATTAATATCACAACTATTTATGTTAAGATTATGCTAAAAGGAGGGGAATTCTTGGCTCACCAATGTCAAGGATGAATATTAATAATTAATATTCATCACTCCTGACTTGCTTCACCAATCCCAGTTTCCCTCCTTTCTTCTTAGGTATATCTACTTATCTGTTTCCTTGACTGGTTTGCATGTACGATAATTTACCCCACAATATTAATAATAAAATACGTTTATTATTAATGCGCTTGTAATATGATGGAACTAGGTTATAGAATAATACAAAACAGTATTAACACAGTGCAATACAATAAGTACAGAACCCAATTACCCAGGTGAATATAAAACCTGCAGATATCTCTACATACACACACACAACCCCTAGACAAGTTACTAACTGACCCTTTCTGTAAGGAACACAGCAGTAGTAATACAGATTAATAGAGGGTGACTGATAGATGGATGGATAGATAGATAGATAGATAGATAGATAGATAGATAGATAGATAGATAGATAGATGATGGGTGGATGATGGGTGGATGATGGGTGGATGGATGGATAGAGAGATAGAGAGAGAAAGTTATACTTAAGCCTTATTATGCTCTGGTGGTATATGGAGCTTGTCTAGGTGAGGCTGGTCAGTCCATATCCCAAGGGGGCTGGTGAAGAGAGAGAGAGGGGGCTTTTGGCCCATCATATTTATGGCCCACAACTCCGCCCACCTAGATGTTGTCACTCCAATCAGGCTCTTGGTATTGTAATAGATATCTGAAGTATATAGCTCTCTCAGAAGTTCTGAATGGAATGATTGATACAACTAGATAAATATATATATATATATATATATATATATATATATATATAATGTTTGTGGTAAGCACTTCCCTTTACAATCCCCCTGTTGTCGGGAACACGACAATGTAATTTGAGGAAGTGTTTGTTTGGTCGTGTTTGCCCCCTCAGCCCTATTCATTCCTGGTAATGGTTCAGGATGGAGTGAAGTATCATTTGGATTTAGGTACCAAGACATCGATCATTTCCAGGGACACTTTCCCACCTATGACTGTCGCCCAATATCCTCTGCTCACAGAAAACGTCTTTTGCGCGTCCTGATTTGCGGTGTCAGTGATACTTTCTACGGTCCGCCCCAATATGTCACACCGACCTGTACGGGAACATTCTTATCCATCCCACAGTTAGTCAGGTAAGACCTTTAAACCACAGTCCATTGTCACGGTACATGCAGCACCACCTTTGGTCCGGACTGAAGCTCACGCAGGGTTAGACCACCTTGCCACATGACACCAACTGTCCTACAGGACCGCTACCTGTACTTAAGCACAGGTCACCAGTGAAGTTGTCACCGGCCTCCATGAACAGAAAAACCTGGACTTTTATCAAGGTAGGTCTGTGAACCTGCATCTGAAATGATGTCTCAGGACCTAAAATCGAATTGTGGGGAGAGGCACTGCTTCCCATGTCCCCTGTACCTGACATTCAATCCATCCATTACGAACCATACCATTTTATATGACCGAGGTGGCAATTACCTTACAGTGTAGGGGTACCTTACCTGTCCCTAAGGATCCTTACACCCCTTTACCTAACAGAAATTAATGTAACTTATATATATATCCCACTCATCCACCAAACACACAAATTCCCACCCCCCTATAGATCAAGGCGATAAAAATAAAAGGATGCGCTGGTATTGGTGCACATAGAGACTCCTGCCACAAGAGCACGTGTTTCCTACTCATCCATAAACACATGAATCTTCAGACCCAGGTGTAGATGGGAATTACACTAAAAGATGCAAATGCAAGTATGTCTATACACAAACACACTCAGTGTTCAGTGTGGGAGGCGTATGTTGTTGTACAGACCATAACAGGCACTTACACCTGAAGTGTCTATGTGCACACACAAAAATGCAAAATAATACAAGAATATGAAAATTACATTGAAAACATTATTTACAAGTTAAGGCTGGGACTGTATTGGTATCAAGTCCTTAGTCCCTGCCTTCGGGTAAGTTTGTGATGTACGGCCTGGCCCTGTTGAAGCTCACGGGCCAGGCCTTTTATCTTCCTATAGATGAAGATCATTCCTATATACATAATGGCCACTAGGACGAGGAGGACTATGACTGGGTGTACAAGCAGATTGAAGAATGATGTTGCTTTGGGGCTATATCCGAACAGACTCTCCCACCAAGATACGGCTGAATCCTTCTCCAGGGCATGAACCATCTCTGTTATCTTTGACTGGTCATGTTTCAATAAAATGGTGGCCTGCTTTTCAGAGTCTTTGAGCTTCTCTATGACACTTTCCTCCTTAGTGAAGTCTAGTAGCAGGTGTCTCAGTTTTCTGCCAAAACCAAGAGGGATCCTCTGGAGCCTTACAGGAGTATCTGGACGGATATCCAACCTCTTCTCTGGGGTAATCGGTGTTCTCCCCTTCTGCTCTGCTACATTGACACCTAGAACAGGATAAAGGGTACAATATGCTCCTGGGAGGAGTTCACCTCTTTCGGTGCAGTTAGTTGTATAAATGGTATATGATACATTAACGGACTGGTACCAACACCAATACCCTTGACCCAAGTACTTCAAACTAGATGGAGGTATTGAGCTGCTTTTCATCTCACAGAACCCCTCATTATCCCAACATTGGTGTCTGAGCACCCGATCATGATCCCCTTGGCAGAGGATAGCATCCTCTTTCCTCCAACATCCATCTGTATCAAACAAATAAGGATGGCCGGTCTCATAGGTCAGGATATCTGAGGAGAGCTGTGGATGTAACACTGTTCTGTTATTCATCATTATACCTAGGTTGATAGCACCATACCCACGTCTCACGTTGCCAGAGACAGGTGCCAGGGATGAAGCAGTGCAAGTGAGATTATGGTACCCATGCCACTGAATGACCCACCAGTTAGTATGGTTGGCAGCAAAAGGAGTGATAAAAGGACTCACCCTTTGCTGGAGGTTAACCCTCATCAGGCTGCATAATTTTACAACATTACAGGCTGCATAGGAATAGGTACAATTGTACCTACTCAGCCGGACGAGGGTTAAAAGGGTAGTGTCCATTATACAGTGAGGACACAATATGTTTAAGGTTGCTGGAAAGTTCACCCTGAACCTGAGTACAGGCCAGAGCAAGCTGAGCTCTATCCTGTTCTTCCAGGAGACCCACGACTAATAGTCTAAACTTCTCTCGTAAAGCAGAAGATAGGGAGCTAGTGGCATCTATATGTGAGTGTTGTAAATCCTCCAAAACATGATTTACATCAACCTGGGTCTTGAGGCCTTCCCCAGTATGTTTCGCCAGATTCCCGAGTTTGTTTCTCAGGACTTCCAGGTCCATAGTGTTCAGTGCCCCTATTCCCATTGCACCTCCTCCTAAACCCATGGCAATCAAATCCCTTCTCCCCCTGTACTTCCTGTATCTGGTAGCATCCTTCCTTACTTCTTGTCCCACCTCTACCCATCCTTTTATCATATCGATCTGATTCCTCACAAACTCCTCACATCTATGGTCCCAGTGGTCTACTCTAAAATCATCAACCAAAATCCTCCAGGTATATAGGACGAATTTGGTTTTGGTGATGATTTTCCAGGGAGATGCTAACTGTGGAGCTATGGGATCAGCCATTTGATAGGTTGGGGCATTACAGGAATCCCTGTGGGGTTTTACTGGCTGAAGAACTTCAGTTTCATAAGGGACCCTTACCACAGTCACACATACTTTACCTCTTCCTTTAAATGGATACCATTGGTCACCTTCTCCAGTCTCAAATACGAGATTCCGGATGGGTTTAGTTGTGGAAAGATAAACCCACTGTGTAAATGTCCAACACCCTTCATCGACTGCCTCACAAAATGGCCATTTAAATGAACCATCAATATTGATAGCAAAGTTAATATCTCTGCCTCTGGGATCCTTCCAATCAGAAGATACATATCTATTCCGGTATTCCTCAGTCATAGGGGTCCCATCCATCCATACATCAATTATTGGAGAATCCACTCCATTACAGACTATATCCCATCTCCATGGGTTAGAATCTGACATTACCATCTGAGTGTCTGGTTCCCAGTGGGCATAGGTGATGAAATAATGTCCTGTCACATCTGTTACACAAGCATCCCTCATAATGGTAATCATAAAAGATCGAATGGATGGAGATCCCTCCAGCTGAGTATACCTCTGATCCTTCGCATCAGCTCGTACCTTCAAAACTGTGGCTCTGTATAGGCCTTCAAGTTTTACTGGGCCGCTCTGATTGTTCCATAATACTTGTCCAGATTTACTGCAGTTTAACTTTAAAATCAATATGCTGGTCCCTAAATAGTCCGTGGACACATGTCCTTGAGCATATTTGGATTCCCTAGTTATTACCATATGAGAATCCCTTAGCATACAGTATGCCTTCAGGGTGCCCTTTACTGGTATGGGTCTATCAAAGTATGTCCTAACTCTTAAGCTATCCTGACTGGTATGTTTCAGAAAAGTGGCTTTTAGAATGTACCATCCACTGTATTCTGCCCCAGTGACATCTTCAGGACTCAGGACTCCTGCTTTGGTGCACAGCACCTTTGTTGTGTTTACTATCACTGGCCTATAAGGATGTAAGTGGGGATTTCTAGACACCCATCTTACTGATTTGATAGCTGTTGGTTCTGAGTCCTGGAAATGTCTGTACTCCTTGAGGCATAGAGCATGTAGGTCATGTTGTATGGCGGATACGTTCTCCACCGGGGTATAGTGCTGAACCACACCATTGGCAAAACCCTCCCTCTGGAAACCATACAAGTACCACTGCCCTGGTACAAATGTAAAGTTGCTGTATGGTTCCAGGATTTTTCCTTCCAGACATTCTACTGAGAGAAGACCTGGAAATTGATGATTGGTGATCTCTCATCTGAGCCAAATGTGGGTTCAGAACTATTCCCTGCAAAGGCTGAATCCGCCAGTGCCATGCTTACCGCTATTAATACAAGTTGGAGGTACACTCTGCTGGCATGATCCCTACCTTTTATGGTTCCTTGTATGGAGGTAACCCTTCGTTCTGTGATCTGGTAAAGAATAACATGATAATATCAAATGTTTTGATACACCTTTGACCTACTACCCCCCCTTTCACCCAACTCTATACTCATGACCTTATTGAGTTGGGGAGGCACGGGTAGCCTTTGCTTGGTCAATGTGGATCCAAAACCCTGCCTTTCGTCTATGTGAGCGTTTTTTTGTTGAGATTGGCCTTTGTACTTTCAGCATAGTGCTACCCATTACTTCCAGGACCTGGTAGGGTCCTTCCCAGTTTGCATCCCAGGGCCCGGCCTTGCGGAATACTTTGACCATGACCATTTCCCCTACAGAGGGCATGGGAGTTTCCCCCTGTAGGTACGGTTTATTCATCCTTATTGCTGCATGCGGTAGCAATTCCTTCAGGTTCTGCTGAACCTGTTGGAGAAACACATCTCTAGCAATAGCATCTTTCATGGGTGTAGAAATTTGGGGTTCACTTGGCCAACAGATAGACATCTTGCGCCCGGTCATAAGTTCAAATGGTGTTATGCCGGTTGTTGTTGCCTCTGTGGCCCGGATACCCATCAGTACTGCTGGAAGGGAAGTCACCCAAGTGGAACCCCTTTCCAACAGTGCTTTGGAGAGCCGAGTTTTGATAGTTCGGTTCATCCTCTCCACAATGCCTGCTGACTGTGGATGATAAGGTACATGAAATCTTTGCTTTATGTCCAGAAGTCCACAAAGTGCTTTCATAACCTTGCCTGTAAAATGGGTTCCCCGATCTGATTCAATCACTCGGGGGATTCCCCACCGTGATAGAATGTGCTCCCACAGAACCCGAGCAGTAGTAGTAGCGGAGTCATTTACTGTAGGAATGGCTTCTACCCATTTTGAGAAGACATCCACCACCACCAATGCATAGCGACAGTTACGGCTGCCTGCCGGTAATGGTCCTATGTAATCAATTTGTAAAGTAGACCATGGTCCCTCCGCTGGAGGAACCCGCTGCAACACTGGCTTCAGGGCGGATGCCCTTGGGTTTACCTGAGCACACACCAGGCATTGTTGTGTAACTTCCTCTACCGTCTTGGACATACCTGGCCAGTATAATTTGTCCTTGAGTAGGGTCAGAAGTTTGTCCCGACTCAAATGACCCAACAACTGATGATTGAGTCTTGTTAGTTCTGCTTGCAGATGCTGTGGGACCACCGGTAGAGGGAATGGTTTGGTTCCAGTGTCATAACACAAGATGCCCTGTTGGACTGTCCAGGGATCTTGTGGGTTGGTAAGGTGTGCTGCCAGCAAAGGATCCTTTGACTGTTCCTCTTCAAATGACACTGGACCATCTTTGAGATGTTTGTTTCTGATTTCAATCTGGTGTACGGGTATGGCTTCAGTGTCTGATTCCTGGAGGACTCCAGACACTGCAGCCAATTTGGCAGACTCATCTGCTTTGTTGTTACCCCGGATCAGAGGGTTATCACCCTTCTGGTGTGCTGGAATTTTTATGATTGAAGCATTCCCAGGATGTGCCATGCCCCATTCCCACAACTCTTTCAGGACTGAGGCATGAGCTAAAGGTTTATTTTGGCTGTCCACAAACCCTCGTCGTTTCCAAGTGTCCAGATGCAAAGTGAGAGATCGGACTACATATGAGCTGTCGCTATATATAGTACGATTCCCTGGAGGCTGAATGAGAAGGGCTTCTCTGACGGCCTCCAGTTCAGCCCGTTGTGCTGACATGTGACCAGGCAACCTTACTAGCTTCTGAGTACCCATGGTCTCATCCAGCACTGCAAATCCTGTCATGTAGGTGCCGTTCAAGCAGAATCGAGAGCCATCAACAAAGATGACTCTGTCATCGGGATTAGTGGTCATCCTGAATAGCTGGGGATCAGTGACCTGCGTTAGTTGACCACAATCATGTTCTATCCCTGTCATATTTAACAACTGGGAGAGAACATATTTTGCTTTGTGGTCCACTGTCAGATTTCGCCCACTCAGCTCCATGATCCACTTCCCAAATCTCTGTTGTGAGACTCCAGGGAGTGTATCTCGAAGCAAGAGTGCCAGCGGGGAATGTGGAGTCTGTACAGTGAGGGGCCTGAAACCCACAATATGCTCGGTAGCTTTAACCGCATAGTGTATGGCTGTCAGTTGTTTAGCACATTCATCAAAACCCCTTTCAACTGGTGAAAGGAGCCTGGAGAAGTACCCTAGAGGTCTATACTCAGATCCTATCTTTTGAAGAAGGACCGTATAAATAGACTCTGAGCCAGCATGGGCTTGTATGGCCAGTTTTCCTTCTGGGTGAGGGGTGGCTAGGACTGGGGCAGATGAGAGATCTCTTTTCAGAGTTGAAAAGGCCTCTTCCTGTGTCTCTGACCAGTCCTTCAGAGAAGGCTGTTCCCCTCTAAGAAGTTCATAGACTGGTTTTGCTTTGACGGCAAAATCCTCTATGAACTCCCTCATGAAGTTGGCTACTCCTAGGAACTTGCGTAACTTCTGTAGAGAGTCTGGCCTGGGTATCTTCACCATGGCTTCCACACGGGCAGCCAGGATGCCCTTGGCTCCATATGAAATCTGGACACCAAGGAAGGTGACTTCTGTCCTAGCCAAGTTTGCCTTATGAGGGCTCAGCTTGAGTCCAGCCTGGGCCAGGAGTCCTAACAGTTCCTTCAACAGAACCAGATGGTCTTCCATGGTTTCTGTGTGAAGGAGAAGGTCGTCTACATATTGCAGCAGACATTCTGGCCGTGAGAACACACTTAATACAGCCGCTAATGCCTGGTGAAAATATGTAGGACTACTGTGAAACCCCTGGGGCAGTACACAGAACATATACTGCTTGTTACCCACTGTGAAGGCGAACTTGTACCTGCAGCTCTCTGTCAGTTCGATGGAAAAGAATCCATTGGCGACATCGATGGTTGAGAATATACGACTTTTGCCGCTTACCCTTGCCATTATGTCGGGAGTCTGAGCGACCACAGGTGCAGACATGGGGGTGTACTTATTAAGGATGCGAAGGTCTATTGTAAGCCTCCATGTAGTTTCAACACCTGCACCCTTCTTTTTCACAGGCCATAAAGGATTATTGCACTTTGAATTACCCTCTATGACCACACCCCTTACTTCCAGGTCTTGGACTGTCTCTAGAATTGATTGTGTTGCCTCAGGCGGAAAGCGGTATTGACGCTGAGGTGGAGGGTCTGGCCCTTGTATGTCCACCTGAACGCCAACCATTCTTCCACAATCATTTTCGCTTTGAGCCCACAAGTCTGGATATTCGAACACAATAGGTTCAAGGTCTATGTTGTGTGAGACCTCTGGCCATTTGTGTTCCAGCACATTGGAAGAATTCTCAATTGCTGGTAGGGGTGGTCCCAGACATTGGTGCTGTATGACATACACCTTTGATCGTCTTGGACCCCTCCAAACAATACAGTTTGCCAAATGGATTATCCATCCATTTTGTGTCATTACATCGGTACCGATGATGTTATCAGTACCAGGATAATACCACATTGGGATCCTCAAGGTCCTATTTCTGTCAAGCTCAACTAGAACTTCATCTATCCTGTGGGCTCTCACCCCCCCTTGTTGGTGATCAAATCCGATCACCATACACTGAGGGCTGTTGGGGTGTAGATCATGTTTGACATTGGTAATAGAAATTTCTGCTCCAGTGTCGAGCATGATCTTGGTATCGTGGTCTTTTATTCTGGCTTTAATGTGGGGTCTCCCTGAAGAATCCAGTATGATGTGACATATTGGAGCCAGATCTTTAGGGATCCCTGACCGTCAGTCAATCTGCACCAGATTCTCAGTAGGTACCTCTGAGGTACGTACTGCCACTTGTGGTTTCTGAGTTTTAACATTCTATGCAGACTTATGATGTTCTACACCTAATGTTCTATCCTCTGGTCTATCAGGGGCATTTACAAGTGCCACACGTTTCAGTGCCTGTTCTGGCAAATGTCCCTGATTGCTATCTGTCTGTTTCCCAACTTGTTTGGCGTAATTAGGCTTCATCTTGAAACCATTATTATTGCCATTTTTCTCTGGGTTTGTACGATTGCGAACTACTTGAGGGCAGTTTCTTTTAATGTGTCCAACCTGTAAACACAGAAAGCATCGTATGTCTCCCATCTTTTCTGTTGGAGGAGCTGTGGGGTAGACAGACATGTGTGGCTTAGTGTGGTGTCCACGTTCATCTTGTGATTTGACATGGACCTTTCCACGCTCCCTGATTTTCACAGACTTTTTATTGCGCAGTAGATCTTGTCTATACTTTTCAATAATCATGGCTGCATCAGTGAGCGTTGGTTCCCTTGCTGCACTTAGCCGAATTGCGGTTTCAAGGTATGGGAATTTGTACACAAACATGCGAACCATGCCTTGTGGGACTCCTATACCTTGATCCTTTGTGATCTTCCTGTACATTGCTTCAAACTGACCACAGAGGGACGAAGGTTCGTCCTGTAAGGTGGGTTTAAATTTTGTCAGGATTTCTGGAGTAACATCCCAATGTCCTGTTGCCAGTTTCATGAGTATTGAAAGGCGTTCTTCCTCATCATAAAATAGGCCATTCTTGGGACTTGTTCTCTCTGTTGCCTCATACCTTTGGTTGAGGTGTGTAGGCAACCACAATTTAAACAGCTCCATACGATATTCTGGAGGCACAGAATACAGTCATATGAAAAAGTTTGGGCACCCCTATTAATCTTAATCATTTTTAGTTCTAAATATTTGGGTGTTTGCAACAGCCATTTCAATTTGATATATCTAATAACTGATGGACACAGTAATATTTCAGGATTGAAATGAGGTTTATTGTACTAACAGAAAATGTGCAATATACATTAAACCAAAATTTGACCGGTGCAAAAATTTGGGTACCCTTATCATTTTATTGATTTGAATACTCCTAACTACTTTTTACTGACTTACTGAAGCACAAAATTGGTTTTGGAACCTCACTGAGCTTTGAACTTCATAGCCAGGTGTATCCAATCATGAGAAAAGGTATTTAAGGTGGCCAATTGCAAGTTGTTCTCCTATTTGAATCTCCTCTGAAGAGTGGCATCATGGGCTCCTCAAAACAACTCTCAAATGATCTGAAAACAAAGATTGTTCAACATAGTTGTTCAGGGGAAGGATACAAAAAGTTGTCTCAGAGATTTAACCTGTCAGTTTCCACTGTGAGGAACATAGTAAGGAAATGGAAGACCACAGGGACAGTTCTTGTTAAGCCCAGAAGTGGCAGGCCAAGAAAAATATCAGAAAGGCAGAGAAGAAGAATGGTGAGAACAGTCAAGGACAATCCACAGACCACCTCCAAAGAGCTGCAGCATCATCTTGCTGCAGATGGTGTCACTGTGCATCGGTCAACAATACAGCACACTTTGCACAAGGAGAAGCTGTATGGGAGAGTGATGCGAAAGAAGCCGTTTCTGAAAGCACGCCACAAACAGAGTCGCCTGAGGTATGCAAAAGCACATTTGGACAAGCCAGCTTCATTTTGGAAGAAGGTCCTGTGGACTGATGAAACAAAGATTGAGTTGTTTGGTCATACAAAAAGGCGTTATGCATGGCGTCAAAAAAACACAGCATTCCAAGAAAAACACTTGCTACCCAATGTAAAATTTGGTGGAGGTTCCATCATGCTTTGGGGCTGTGTGGCCAATGCCGGCACCGGGAATCTTGTTAAAGTTGAGGGTCGCATGGATTCAACTCAGTATCAGCAGATTCTTGAGAATAATGTACAAGAATCAGTGACGAATTTGAAGTTACACCGGGGATGGATATTTCAGCAAGACAATGATCCAAAACACAGCTCCAAATCTACTCAGGCATTCATGCAGAGGAACAATTACAATGTTCTGGAATGGCCATCCCAGTCCCCAGACCTGAATATCATTGAACATCTGTGGGATAATTTGAAGCGGGCTGTCCATGCTCGGCGACCATCAAACTTAACTGAACTGGAATTGTTTTGTAAAGAGGAATGGTCAAAAATACCTTCATCCAGGATCCAGGAACTGATTAAAAGCTACAGGAAGCGACTAGAGGCTGTTATTTTTGCAAAAGGAGGATCTACTAAATATTAATGTCACTTTTCTGTTGAGGTGCCCATACTTTTGCACCGGTCAAATTTTGGTTTAATGCATATTGCACATTTTCTGTTAGTACAATAAACCTCATTTCAATCCTGAAATATTACTGTGTCCATCAGTTATTAGATATATCAAATTGAAATGGCTGTTGCAAACACCCAAATATTTAGAACTAAAAATGATTAAGATTAATAGGGGTGCCCAAACTTTTTCATATGACTGTATTTCCTGCAATGTCCTTCAAACATATCACAGGCTGTAAATGGATCTGTATTAGGGTCATACTTAGGGATCTCTTTGCAGATCCGTAACAGGAAATTTATCTTTTCCATGTTGTTATGGCTAGGATAAAATTCCACTGACCTTTCAGGACGTGTAGGTAGGTTGGAAGCTGTATGTACAGTTTCCCATCCACTACTTAGTCCCCAATTTGAGTCCTGTCCATGGAGGCGTCCGCTGTCTCTCCTCTCCAAAGGTGTTGGAGAGAATTGTAGTGCACGCTCCACTGGAGTCCTAGTATCACAAAATGGACTATTGGATCTCTGATCTGCAGGAGCCGTGGGTCTGATCGCCCCAGTCCCCTCCTGTGCCATTCCTGAGACACAAGTCTGTTTAGTTGGCAAGGGTACCATGCTGTTAGTACTAGGCCGTGACAAGTCAGAGATGATCTGCTGCAAATTCGCAATGATTTGCGACTTTGCCGCTTGATCCTCTCTTAGTGTCACTAACATTGCTTCTGTGGAAGTAATTTTACTTCTAAACTGATTGTTCTCAGTGTATAATCGAAGGAGTTCTTTGTCCATGTCAGAATAATAATTCTCTTTGTCAGAGAGTTTGGATTCCAACACACAAATCTCCTTTCCTCTCTCAATTATACAAAGTGCCTCATCTTTCAATTGAGTTTCTAACATGTGAATCTGCTTGACATTGTCTACACAACAATGACAGTGGGAGTTTGCATTGTTAGCTCGCTCCACTGTCCCTTTCATGTTTGCTAGGATCTCAGCATGCTCTGGCTTCCAAATGGTATCCTCAAAGGTATACACTAGTTTCGCTAGCATTTGTAGCCTTTTGGAAGTTTTGTTAAAAACTGTCCGTTTACTAATGCAGTTTTTATCATGAGCATAGGTCTGATCCAGCAAAGCAGACCACAACATTTCTCCTGATTTATAGGTTGTGGGTGGTACTGGGTTGAATGTACTGTGTTTAGCTAGGTGTTTTAATGTTGAGAAATCCATACTTACTTTTCCTGCTGTCATCTTGGTCACCATTGTTCTTCTACTTGTCCTTTGCTGCTTGAAAAAGTATCCTTTTCGTACCGGAAAGCCTTTTCCCGACCAGCTGGACTTCTCCTGAAGAACCTTGACTTTGATATTACAGAGGCACAAATGGATTTCTCAGTCCCCCAGCGAGTTGCTTGTGGAGGAAACAGACAATTGTTAATACCTTCAGATAAATACAAATAAACAATAGGTTCACTGTTATTAATTATTTTAAGTGAAGCTTTAAGCAAACTGGGTTAGCCGTGCAAACTTCAATCTGGGCATACAGTGTAACGCAACACTTCACTGTGTACCAATGTTACCTGTCCACGCCTCTCCACTTGATAGTTCACGGTATAACACAGTTTTGCCAGAAGACAACACGCAAAAATATTAAAACAGTACGGGCTGGCTCGACATTATGTTAAAGAGCTGGGTATTACTAATAATTAATATTATATTAATTGTTAATATCACAACTATTTATGTTAAGATTATGCTAAAAGGAGGGAATTCTTGGCTCACCAATGTCAAGGATGAATATTAATAATTAATATTCATCACTCCTGACTTGCTTCACCAATCCCAGTTTCCCTCCTTTCTCCTTAGGTATATCTACTTATCTGTTTCCTTGACTGGTTTGCATGTACGATAATTTACCCCACAATATTAATAATAAAATACGTTTATTATTAATGCACTTGTAATATGATGGAACTAGGTTATAGAATAATACAAAACAGTATTAACACAGTGCAATACAATAAGTACAGAACCCAATTACCCAGGTGAATATAAAACCTGCAGATATCTCTACATACACACACACAACCCCTAGACAAGTTACTAACTGACCCTTTCTGTAAGGAACACAGCAGTAGTAATACAAATTAATAGAGGGTGACTGATAGATAGATGGACAGATAGATAGATAGATAGATAGATAGATAGATAGATAGATAGATAGATAGATGATGGGTGGATGGATGGATAGAGAGATAGAGAGAGAAAGTTATACTTAAGCCTTATTATGCTCTGGTGGTATATGGAGCTTGTCTAGGTGAGGCTGGTCAGTCCATATCCCAAGGGGGCTGGTGAAGAGAGCGAGAGGGGGCTTTTGGCCCATCATATTTATGGCCCACAACTCCGCCCACCTAGATGTTGTCACTCCAATCAGGCTCTTGGTATTGTAATAGATATCTGAAGTATATAGCTCTCTCAGAAGTTCTGAATGGAATGATTGATACAACTAGATAAATATATATATATATAGATATATATATTAATGTTTGTGGTAAGCACTTCCCTTTACAATGTGTATAGGACGAGGCTGTAGTTACATTATATGGCCACTATGAGATGAATGACACTGTGTAAACAGAAAAGGGGTCACGGCACTTACACAGGTACCATGGTTCATTCAAACAGCTGATCCTGGGGGTCCTGGGTATTGGAACCCCAATTATTTTTTTTACCTTTTTATTTATCTAACTTGGAGAGTGTTGTTCACTTGGTTGGCTGTTGTGAAGGGGTTTCTCTTCACCATGGAAATTCTGCAATCATCCACCACTGTTGTCTTCTGCGGGCGTCCAGGTCTTTTTGCATTGATGAGTTCACCAGTGCTTTCTTTCTTTCTCAGGATGTACCAAATTGTAGATTTTGCCACTCCTGATATTGTAGAAATTTCTCAGATGGGTTTTTTCTGTTTTGGCAGCTTAAGGATGGCTTGTTTCACCTGCCTGGAGAGCTCCTTTGACCACATGCTTTCTTTACAGCAAAATCTTCCAAATGCAAGCACCACAACTCAAATCAACTCCAGGCCTTTTATCTGCTTAATTGAGAATGAAATAACAAAGAAATTTTCCACACCTGCCCATGAAACAGCCTTTGAGTCAATTGTCCAATTACTTTTGGTCCCTTTAAAAACAGGGTGGCACAGGTTAAGGAGCTTAAACTCCTAAACCCTTCATCCAATTTTAATGTGGATACCCTCAAATGAAAGCTGAAAGTCTGGACATTATGTCCATGTCCGTTACATAACTATAACTTGAATATATTTCAGTAAAAAAAACTAAATTTGTGTCAGTGTTCAAATATATATGGACCTAACTGTAGCTAGGGGTTTGGGAAAAGGCGGAAGGGGGGTGGTAATAACATGATCTACCAATATTATCATTATACATTGACCATATAGTGGCAGATACTGTCTCTACACAGGGATCTGCAGACCATTTAAATGAACACAGTGCAGGAAAATTGTATTGATGTGCAAGTGAGGTCTCTGACTGTAGTCATTCACATTTCCAACCTTTTCCATCTGGACCCCGTGACCACTTTTTCCAGCAGACTCTGTAAAGTTTGTAGCATAGACATCTTTGGCTCTTTCCAGCCACCCAACCCACATTTTCATCATTTACATAAAGTACCCATCCTGCTGCTACCCCCAATTATAAAATATTTAATATAAACCCACCAGGAATGTATAACCCCCCCCCCCCCCCGTGTCAATCTTTAAATTAATAATGTCTCTATGTGCCCCCTTTAATTAGTAAAGCCTTTGTGTGCCATAAAATGTGTCAGATATCAATAATGGCATGTGTATGCCCCCTAATTAAAAGGGTTATCCAGCTCATTTTTATTGATGACATATCCACTGTTCAGCTGTTTAAAAGGGACCTCATCTCTGTTTACATTGTATAGTTCACGTCATAATGGCTGTGTGACATGATTCCTAGATGATGTGATCACATATAATAATAATAATAATAATATATTTTATTTATATAGTGCAAACATATTCCGTAGCACTTTACAAATTGTAGGGTTCAAGTACAGACAGAAATATACATTGCAGAGTAATAGTTAACACAATGGGACAGAGGGCCCTGCTCGCAAGAGCTTTATCTATGACATCTGTTTTTTTATGTTCATCATCATCCTCATCAAAAAGGATTTGATTTCTAATATACTTTTTCTGGTCGGCTGCTGAAACCACCACTTTGGCACTTCTTATCTCCTTGTCCGGCCTAGCATTCTGAGCTCTATGCATCGGCCATTTTCACTGGTAGTGATCCATAATGATCCCACAGCTAAACTGCATAAAAATGACAAAAAAACAAAACCAAAATTACTCTCTCAATTAACTACAATAAAAAAAAAAAGCAAAGAGTTGGTTATGGATCAGAAAAATAATGTAAAACTAAGGGTTTTATTTAATGGGAACCTGCCAGGAACCTGTTTTTCCACCATAAATTATCTCCAACATGTGCATGATGAGGTAATTCCCTTTCCATTGTTGACCCTCTGTAATCTTTCTGTTGCAGAAATCTGAAGTTATAAAAAGTAATATACAAATTAATCTAAGTAGTCAAGGTGGATGGGGAGCTGCTTCAGCCTAGGCACACTATCTGTTCCTGGGCATGATAGACAGCTTCCTTCTAACATTGGATGAGAGGGGAATAAAGGGAGCATAAGAGGGCATTACATTGTGGCATAACAACCGGTAGAACCCCTGTAACTCCTCAAATTGGTATAGATTTCAGTGCAAGCACAAGTCAAATGCAAATTAACCTAAGTAGTCACGGTGGGCGAGGAGCAGCTTTAGTCTATTCATGCTGTCCATTTGCTAATCACTCCTCCTGGGCATGATTGACATCTTCCTCTAAGTCCCTTCACTCCCTGACATCACAAGGGACATGTCAATCATGCCCAGGAAGTTTGATTAGCAAGCAACATGAGTTTTTATGCTTTCAAGCATTTACAACTTCACTTTGCTGCAAGAGAAAAGGTTACATTTAATCCCCTTGGGTTTGTTATTTAAAGTCCAAATCCATTTACACTCACATTGTAACATTTCCTTGTTCCTTATTTTTGTAACACTTCGTCCATCAACAATATGAGACAATATTTTGCTATACAGGCAGACAGATTATCCCACTGGGAATGAAAAGTAGTCCCACCTGATTCTCCACTTCTTCTCCTTATTCTTCCAAAACAATATCTCTTGTCCGGATGTATAATTTTTCCTTTACTATGTTCATTTGATGGACTCTTGGCTATACCATTGATATAAAAATCTTACTCTAAGGTATTCTGCTTGATGGGGGCCACAATAGGGTATTATAGTGTGTGGAGAGGCCACTATAGGACATTATAGTGTGTGTAGGGGCTACTGTGAGACATTATAATGTGTGGAGGGACCACTATGGGAAATTATGGTATGTGAAGGGGCCACCGTGGAACATTATACTGTGTGAGGGCAAATGTGGGACATTATACTGTGTGCACTATGGGACATTATTCTTAAAGAGGTGTAACATTAAGAAAAAAAAACATACTCGCCTGTTCCCAACGTTCCAGTGTCTGACACCGCTGCGCCATGCACCGTGCCTCATTCCCCCTGCACCCCATGTGACCACTGAAGGCAATTAGGCGGTCGCTGTATGTGGACTAGTGATGTCACTGATTGGCCTCAGCAGTCACGTGGGGTGCATAGGTTTTCGAGGACTAAGCGTGGTGCGTGAGTGAATGGGCTTTGGCAGCAGGCACCACAACACCAAGGAATATGTTTATCTTTTTTTATATTATCTGCCCGGTCCCCTCTTGAGTTTGTCCAAATCTTGAGAGCCTGTAAATTGAGGAGTCAGTGGACTGTGAGTTTGATGGACCTACAGTTTAATTTCCACCCTGACCCCATTACCTTTAACTCTACTGACATAGGACTGCTGCCTTTCCATATAATGCAGGCAGTCCTGTGTAACAGAAATGTCTGCTTTACATGGAGTGAGATGCAGCAGTCCTGTGTAAGTTACAGTTTCAGTCTGACATGGTAACTTACATAGGACTGCTGTCTCTCCCTCCATGTAAAGCAGTCCTGTGCAAAATTACTTTACACAGGACTGCTATATATGGATGAGCTACTTGTGCTTGTTCTGCCTACTTGTATTGACCCCTCCTACTTGCAGTGAGCCTGCCTATAAAATGGTGCCACTTTTACATTTTTTTTCAGGGCCACTGTCAGGTCCCAATCCCTGCTGGATGACAGACACATTGAAGAAGGAGATCAGTGAGTTGCTTCAAAGCACTTTCAGAACTTTAGAGCCAGGGGTTACTTTAGGGCAGGAGCTCCCTTGATCTTCTCTGGTTTTACTCCTGTAAGTTAACCTCTACATTACCCTGTCAATTGTATCTTAAAGTGACCCCTGGCTTCCCATCTCTGAAAATACTTTGAACTAACTCACCAATCTCCTTCTTCAATGTGATTGTCAGCAGTAAATAAACATCGGCATTACCAACAATCACAGTAGGAACAATAGAGGAGAGGCTTTATACATTTATACTGTATAAATGTAAATCTCCTTCCCCTATTGCTCCTAATTTGATCGTCAGTAATGCTAATGTTTAGTTACTACCAGTAGTCACATTGAAAAAGGAGATGGGGGAAGGAGATTGTGGAGTTGCTTCTGAGCATTTTCAAAATTGGGGAGCCAGGGGTTACCTTAGGACAGTTATGGCATGGTGATCTAGTGTAGGGCATGCAAGCGGACCCCCTCGAATGGAAACATGAACGCAAGTGTGAACCTAGCGTCAGACATTTTTTTTTTTCAATGTACAGCCCTAAAATTTATACATTCACAAGGAGTTAAAGGAGAAAATGCATCTCAAAATTTGTTATGCAATTTCTCTTGAGCACAGAGCACCCTTGGGCATTTGAAAATCACATTTTGCTGGAATAGTTTTCAGGTGCCATGTCTCATTTGAAGAGTTGCTAAAGTAGCAGTAAAAATGCCCCCCCCCCCCAAAGTGACCCCATTTTGGAAACTACACCCATCAAGGAATTTATTAAGGGATACAGCAAGTCTTTTGACCCCACAGCTGTTTCACAGATTTTATTAACATTGGGATATGAAAATGAGAAATTACTAAAGCATAATTTTATCCCCAAATTTTTCATTTTCACAAAGAGTTAAAGGAGAAAAAGCAACCCACAGTTTGTTAAACAATTTCTTATGAACACGGCAATACCCCATATGTGGTCGTAATCTGCTGTATGGGTATATGGCGGGCCTTGGAGTGGAAAGAGTGACTTTTGGAGGGCAGATTTTGCTGGAATAATTTTTGGGTGCCATGTAGCATTTCCTAGAGCATAAATGTAATAAAACCAACCAAAAAGTGACCCCATTTTGGAAACTACAGCCCTCAAGAGGTATTATAACATTTTGAGCCAAAGATTAATGTGCATAGTAAAAATTTTAAGTTTTAAGGAAATATGCCATTTCAGTGCTCAATAATGTGCGCACTTCGTGTCTACAGAGACATTCACTCCTAAAACTTTTAAGTGGCTTATCCCAATTAATTACCTCATTTTGTAGGGGTCATTTTATGGTCTATGTAAACATGGTATGGCTTCCAAAAACCAAACAATCTAGATCTGTGCTCCAAAAGCCACTTTGTGCTCCTTCACATCTGCACCCTGCTGTGTGCAGAAACAGCAGTTTATATCCACATGTATTACACTGTTGTACTCAGGATAATGTACTTAATGTCATATGTGGATATAAACTGCATCATTTGACACAGCTGAGCAAAGATGGGACGGACCGCTATTTGGTTTCTGAGAGCACAGTTTGGTTAATGGACATCATGCCACATTTGCAGAGCCTCAGATTGGCAGTAAAGGGGACTCGGCAGACATATGACCCTATTTTGGAAACTACACACCCTGAGTGTTGTAATATTTCCAGAGATATGCTATTTTAGTGCCCGATATGTTGCACTCACGTTGTGTCAGCAGAGACACACAATCCAAACTGTTAAGCAGTTATCCTGAGCACAACAGCTTTTGGAGAGTTCATCTCTGACACAAGCCAGGCACAAAATATTGCGCACTGAAATGATGTATTTCTGGAAAAATTGCCATTTTCACTATTCACTATTTACTATTCATCAGCCGCGCCTTCATGTCTGGAAAATAAATTAATGCAACACTTGGGGGTTAAAAATGTTCACTGTACCCTTGGATTAATTCCTTCAGGGGTCACATGTCAGGGGGTTCCATTTTACTAGCATTTTAGGGTCTTTGCAAAAGTGGTATGGTGTCCAAAAACCAAACCACCTAAAGCTATGCTCCAAAACCAAAGAACTCTACTTCCATCTGTGCCTGGCTGTGTGCCCAAACAGCAGTTTATACCCACATGTGACATTAAATACTTTATCCTGTGTTATACATGCGAGCATAAAATGCTGTTTGGGTACACAGCTGCGCACAGATGTGAAGGAGCGCTATGTGGTTTTTGGAATGCAGATTTAGATGTTTGGTATTTGGATGACATCTCACGTTTGCAGAACCCCTGAGGTGCCAATAAAGTGGAATACCCTAGGGAGTGACCCTATTCTAATAACTGTAACCCTCCAAGAATTTATCAAGGGGCTTAGTGAGCATTAGTTTTTGTTGGAGATATGCAACAGCCAGCTTCATCTCTATATTTGCTGGGTTGACTGTAGTTCACATTTATGACACTAGATGTTACTGTTACTAAATGTTTATCTGTAGACACTCTGTACTTTGTTTTTTTGATGCTGTTGATATACACATCCTGTATTGTTAGTGTGTGTCTGAACTAGATCTGTTATTCACCATGTGAGGTGGATCTTTCTCTTACTGCATTCATGTTCCACTAAAGTCTGTTCCTGTTCTATACAAATGTCTATCTGGTTTTGACTCTGCCACATCCAGCAATCACACACTGCAACAGGTTATGGGCCCAGTGATCAAATGAAGCCCCAATGATCAAATGAAGCCCCAGTAACCAAATGAAGCCCCAGTAACCAGATAAACCCCAGTAACCAGAAGCTGCCCAGGCAGAGCAAAGTCCAGAACGGAAGACAGTGCAGCAGATGTAGAGATCGATATAAGGAAGCGTCCACAGAGACATCTCCTGTACACAAATAAGACTGTTCCTATATATATAAAGGAGGGAGAATGGCCTGTAGTTCAGACCCTAAACCATCAGTGGCCAAGCTGAGCAATGACAATTATCAGCTATGGAAAGTTAAAGTGGAAATGCTATTATCCAGGGATGACTTGTGGGAAGTTATCACTACAGAGAGACCACAGGATGATTATCAGGACTGGGACAGGAAAAACAGACGGGCACAGGCCACCATAAGCTTACTAGTAAAAGATGGTTTTCAAAGCATTTTGGATTCTTTAAAAAAAATGCAATCTAAGTAGAGAAGTTATTTACAACAGGTCAAAAAAACAGTCTGGAAACTTGTGGTGCGTGACGGAGGGATCAGTAATTCTTGCTGTTATCTGTTTGCTATCAGGAGGTGATTTGTGACCCTCACAGGTCACACATAGTGTGATTTGAAGCTGGCATGAATATTGAGTTCAGTTCATGGTTCATGCATAGTGTGACATGAAGCTGGCATGAATATTAAGTCCAAATTGCAGAGTTTGAAATTTTTGCATAAATTTATACTCCCATTCTTTTCTTTTCTCCTGTGTCTTAAAATGTCCCATTAAAACCACAACCCGCAAATCTTCAATAGAGTGGTTTTCTCCGGATAAATGTGCGGCCACTGGGAGATCGTTTCTGCTGTTATTAATGGTGGATCTGTGTGAGTTCATTCGTTGACTGAGTCTCTGCCCTGTTTCCCCCACATAGAGGCCTGTGGTGGGACATTGCACACACATTATGAGGTACACCACATTGGAAGACCTGCAGGAAAATGTCCCCCTAATTCTGCGCACCTGTTGTGACTGTGGGATAGGTACACTGTCAGCGGTGTGGATGTGCTTGCAGGTCATGCACCTTTTATGTAGGCAAGGTGAGGTGCCATTTTCAGTTGGGGCCTTCAGGGCACTCCCGGACGATAATACGCCTCAGGTTTGGTGGTTGTCGAAAGGAAAGGAGAGGGGGGACTGGAAATATGTCCTTGAGCCTGTTGTCCCTATGTAGCACAGGTTGGAGCTCCTTGGCAATCCTTCGTAGGATCTCCAGCTGTGGGTTGTAGGTGACTACTAGGGGCACTCGGACATCTTTCTGGGTCTCTCTATATGTGAGCAGACTGTCTCTGTTAATGGCTGCCGCTTTGTTCAATTGGTTGTCTGTTACTTTTGGTTTGTATCCCAGTCTGAGAAATTTCATCCTCAGATCCAGGAGGTGCTTGTCCAGGTCTGTTTTGTCGGAGCAAATACGATTGTATCGTATAGCCTGGCTGTAGATTATAGATTGTCTTGTGTGCTTGGGGTGGAAGCTGTCGTTTCTCAGGTAAGCCGTTCTGTCTGTGGGCTTGTGGTATATCGATGTGAGTAGCCGGTGGTCTTTAATGTATATTGTGGTATCCAGAAAGTGAATTTCACTCCCTGAATAGCTAAGTTTAAGGTTGATGGTAGGGTGAAAGTCATTGAAGTCATTATGGAATTGAAGTAGGGCCTCCTCACCTGCAGTCCAGATGACAAGGATATCATCGATATAACGAAGGTAAATCATAGGTTTGGTGGCGCATGTTGATAAATATGTTCCTTCCATTTCTGCCATAAAGAGATTTGCATATTGGGGTGCACATCTGGTCCCCATTGAAGTTCCCATTCGCTGTAGATATATATCCTCTCCAAAGGTAAAATAGTTGTGGCTAAGGATGAATTGTATGAGCTGCGTTACAGGTTCTGTTGGGAGGTTTTGTTTTGCCAGGTGTACCCGACATGCTGCAACTCCATCCTTGTGGGGAATGTTGGTATACAGGGATTCCACATCCATGGTGGCCAAAATGGTACCCTCAGGTAGAGGGCCCAGGGCATTCAGTTTGTTAAGAAGGTCAGTGGTGTCCTGGATATAGCTTGGAGTATCCCTGACAAGGGGTTTTAGGAGATTTTCCACCCAACCTGAGATGTTTTCTGTCAGTGTCCCAATGCCAGAAATGATAGGCCTCCCAGGGTTGCCATCTTTGTGTATCTTTGGGAGCATATAGAAGCAGCCCGGTCTGGGATCTTGTGGGATAAGTCCTTTTACCTGATTCTGGATATGGACTGGAAACTCCTTGATCATACTCTTTAGTTCTTTCATATAGGCCTCTGTGGGATCACTTCCAAGTTTGGAGTAATGGATGGGATTTGACAGTTGCCTGTTTGCTTCCTGGATATAGTCTGAGGTGTTCATTATGACTATTGCGCCCCCTTTGTCAGCCGGTTTTATTATTATATCCTGATTTTCTTTCAGTGAAGTAATAGCCTTCTGTTCCTGCAGGGTTAGGTTATGCGCCTGTTTCTTTTGTTTCTCCAGGATTTCTGATTTTACTTTGCTTCTGAAACAGTCAATATATTTATCCAGTGCTGCATTAGCTCCAGGGCGTGGGGTCCAGGTAGATTTTTTGGTAGGATTCCTTATGGGCTGTTCCATCTCAGAGTCGCTGCTGTATGGAGGGTCTTTGTCATAAAAATATTCCCTCAATCTCATTTTTCTGAAAAACTCCTCCATATCATTGCAGAGTTGGATATGGTCAGTGTGTGCCGAGGGGCAGAAGGAGAGACCTTTGGAGAGAACTGACATTTCGTGTTTGTTTGGCTCATAAGAGGAAAGATTCACAACACAGCTTTGCTGAGCTGGGCTAGTACTTGCGTTTGTATTAATGAGGCCTTTTTGTCTCAGTCTGTGGAGC